>JAQIXX010001817.1:0-29644 GCA_034700605.1 Willowsia nigromaculata | reverse complement strand
CTATCTGCCCATGCCCCCGTTTCTATTGTGTCATGTCTGCATGCGGGAGGTATGTAGCGAGTGCAGTTTTTTTCCCACAAGGTACGGCCACACTGCCGTACTGACTCAACACGATCCATTCAATGAGCAGATATTTTGCACCTGCAATGATGGAGTATTGAATCTGGTTTCACACCTGCCGGACAAATACTAGTCTGCTGCTGCTGCTAGATGCTGAAATTGGCACAAGTATAATGCATGCTGATGTCCGCGATGGGCTCAACATTTGCGTCTTGTCGACAATTGGCGCATCACAAGACTACAAAAAAAGTAATGCGAATTACGTAGTTGAAGTCTTCGTCATTGATGCATGTAAAAACCATATTGTGTGTGCATTTTCGGGGCTTGCAAAGTGGTTAAACGAGTACGACTGTGACATTGAAACAAAACACTATGTCCTTTCTCGTATCGAAGTGGAAAACTCTTATCCTGCAGCCGTGTGGCATGATTGGAATGGTCCAGAACCTTAAGGTTTTGCTCTTCATGTCTGTTTAGCAGATGAAAGGGATACCTGTAAATGGAAGTTTACTAGAAAAACTGCATATTTTGATGCATTTGCAAAGACAAAATTTTTTAGGTACCCCCGAAGGTGTATTGGAAGTTGTGTTTTGCAATTTATTGTGAAAAGACGTTACCAGCGGATGTTTTAACAGCTGCAATTTGGAGCAGGTTTAGTAGAAAAGTAGTTAATTAGAAAATTGGTATGTTGCATGGCATTCTAGATTATTAAATTTTAAACTTAAAAACATCCTTTATATGTGATATTGGTCATACATAATACTCGCAGTGCAGCCATGATGCCTAAATATGTTTTTACATTAGTGTTTGTTAAATATAATTCATAACAAGAATCAGGTGGAAGGGAAACTTATTGTTATGCTCATATGTTCACGATTATTATTTACCAAGGATGTAATGCAGTGTGCATAAAATGTACAAAAAACTTGTAACAACAATAGTAATAACAATCAATCATTATTATTACTATTGTTTATTTTCGTATCAGTTAATTGGTGCTCCATGGGTCCGCACCTTCAACTGAATACGCTGGGATTTACCAGTGTCACTGTTCCTTTTGAGACATTGATACCGCTCAATGACCGAACGCGTTGTTTTTCCAGATTTGCATCACTTTATTCCTAATAGATTAGTCTCGTGCAAAACTATCAAATGCCACGTGCAAGTAATTAGGTGGTAATTCATTCGACCGCACTTTAGAATCTGGTCGATAACTACATTCTCGAGAAATTCTATGCGTTTGCTGGCTATACGTAGTTCAGATTTCTAGAATTCCATTTTCTGTCGCCAATCGCTTTACACGGGCCATCTTTTCCTCAAACCGATTTGCAGGTTTAGTTTGAATATGTTGCCTCCGTTAGAGCAAAAAATTTTGAGGGTGTTCAGTCAAGCGGATGAGGTTGGTTGCCATTTGTTGATCGTAATGTTTTCCGATGACTCGGTAATGTCTGGAGTTTGAACATCTATGCTCTGTTTGAAACCTGTGAATTTTTCAATACTCGATCGGAGCCACGGTTTCATGGTCAGATATGTTAATTTTATTAGAAATTAAATAAAATAAGTTTGAAAGGAAATTATTCTACAGAGGATTAAACTTGAAATCGAAATTGAATCGAATCAATTGATATATGTTAAATGAATATATATCTCAAAGCCCCTGTTTATATGGTGCTCTTGAGTTGAATGAGTATGCTCTCTCACCATTAACTTCAATACAATGTGGAACAAAACGGTAGGGTTACAAAGCAACAAGTTGCTTTTAGCACTTAAGTCTGTGAATAACAAAGGGATTATCCATGTCGCCTGTATTCCATATGTATGTAGACTGGAAATACAATCATGTATGCGTGCTTGTTTTTTGCTAACAATAGGAATTTACAATTCTTTTAAAACTTAGCGTGTGACATTGATTAGGATAATGATTTTTAAAAAATAATTCCATAACACATGAATGTATAACACCTACAATTTTGTATGAATATTCACATATCAGATGGACATGACTCATTACCTTTTTAAGACTTCTGATGCATGATTTATCCTGTATGCCTAGTACCTAATCATACTTTATCTTAGTACTTTTATATATCAGACATGGATTTTACTTTTTGTGTATCTGAGTGACTTTTGTTACAAGATATACTCTTTTAGAGCTATTTATATTTACCGGTTCAAGAGCAAGAAAACAAATTTTTTTTGCTTGACCCACATGACACGTGCATTGCTGAACTCCAGCCAAAATCTTGTCCAGCATAATGAGACACTCCATTTGATCACAAAATATAAGCATCGTAATAATTCCAGAACAATGTGCGCATTGTTTGTGAAGAGGCGTCATCTTTTCGTATGTGTACATATGTATGTACTTTAGTTTTTTAACAGCAAAGTGTTATTGCTTTTTAAGTTTTCATGCCACTTCTTATATCTTTTAAAAAGTATGATGACAAAATGATATGATAAAAATGAGGTGATCTGATGCAGACCGAACCAAGAAAATCTAAATTTGCCCCTGTTTTTCCTGTGGATTATGTGTAGACTGCTTGCACTCTGTTAGTTGTTTGTGATTAAGATGGAGATAGATGAAAATGATGCCAGGAAGAAAACGAAATTGGAGGAAAAAGCAGAAGTAGTCGAGACATGAAAGAGAGCTTGAGCAGCGGGTCGTACGTCTGATCATGCCGTTTGAGCAGGGTTGTACGTCGTAGTCGCTGAACTTTGGTACTAGCTTGCTAGTTTCATAGATGGGAGAGGGGAGTGATAAAAGAACCAACGTATCATTAGGACTTAAACTAATCGTGTCAATACTTGATTTAAAAATGTGCATATCCATATGTGTATTCATTTTCATCAATGCTACCACTAGGCGATGATACTGAAGGCATATCTGTCCGTCGTTTTCATAGCACCACTTAAACCTTCAATGCTACAAGAAGCATCGGTAGAACATTTTTAACCCTTAAATACATGTGATTGATAATAAGTAACTGCAACATCCCCAAATTTCATTATAATATAACATTACTCTAGTACAGTACCTGACGGAGAATCAGAGTCTATCATTCGGATGTCCTCTGATATGCTCTCATTGTCAGAACCATCAGTTGAGAAGCGAACACGAATAGAATAGAATAAATAGAATAAACGACCAGGTTTAGAAATCATATTTTAAAAGTGCTTATGTAAAGTTGTCAAATTACCAGTTTCTGGTTCAGGTCTGTACATTTTCTTGAATAATTTAAATAGTCCAGACAAAACGCAGTGTGTTGGTTGGCAAATCAGCTGCTAGGATTTGTTCTATGTTCACTAGAAGTAAGTAGAAAACGGAGAATATGATGTAACTAAAAAATATGCTAATTATTTTGCACCATCAGTGCTGCGTCAGTGCTCCATGCACTAACAAAACACTGATGCGAGTTGAGATGGAAATTAAGATGTGTACGGATTTACATGTAGTTTCCGGTAATATTTTTCCCCCGACGCTTGTTTGTTTACTGAACTTGAAAACCTACCTTTGCGCACGTTTCAAGTTGCAATTGCAAGTATTTTGTTTTGTTCTATTTTGGACTTTCTGTTCCTATGTAGTAGGACATGCATATTTTTGAGATTTTTTATGGATTTTAGTTTTATTAATTACATAAATTAATATATACATACGATTTGTGTGTTTAAAATGATAGTGTATCCTGGTTTATGTAAATAATTATTCCCTAAAAAGTGCATGTTGAACAAAAGTTGGAACGATATATCCAATTTTGCCGATTTGTCTTACAAATGAGTAAACGTTCGCGACAATTTGTCCTTTCTATGTCCTTCACCGTTGTGTTTTAACGTTTCTTCATGCATATTTGCATGCGTATTTTCTGAATTTTTTCATGCTTCCTGTTACTCTGGCTAATATGCTATGTAGTTTCGAGATATTTTACGTTTCTAATTAACGATCTACGTTCTATGTTCTACTATTATTACAGTTAAAAGATGCCGAGAAGGGCTGCGTCACAAAAACATTACCAGGCACCTGTACGAAAACAACCTGTTAAACATGCAGGATTCGAAATGGCCTATGTTATAGGGGGAGAATAGAAGAGGACGGAGAACCACTTCCTAATATTTGGTAAGGTTTCTTCCATTTTAAACCACTGATTTTAGCTCTTAGCTTCAATATATATTTTTAATAAATTTTCAATTAATATATTCCCGTTGGGAATCATTCTGGTTCATAAGAGAAAACTTGAACCAGAACCAGACCTCACAAAACATTACCGTATTGTTACATTACCGTAACCGTAACATTATCTCACAAGACTACCACTATTCATTCCCTGGTCAAAGAAGAAAAGCGTTAAATTGTACGTTTGAAGAAAAAAATTGATGAAAAGGAACATGAACCAAAAGTAGAGTAACGTAAATGGCTTATATTGCCATTGATGCCGGATCAACAGATTTACGCGTGTAGCTTGCCACCAGACCCAAACTCAAACTGTACTGAATTATTTATGGTTTGTGAACGACAAAGTTCTCAACATAAATATCGGGGAAAATGAAGGCTTTTTTACTTTTAGAACCGCAGTAGGAGCCCTGAAAGCATTAGGCCAAACTCCCAAAGTCAGGGGATTTTATTAACTCGACCGGAGCCATTGTATAGTCAAGTCCTAATATATATATTCATATCTCAAAGCCCTTGTTTATATGGTGCTCTTGAGTTGAATGAGTATGCTCTCTCGCCATTTGCTGCGATACAATGTGAAAAAAACGCAGGGATTAAAAACAACTTGTTGGCTTTGAAACACTTTTCCTTGAGCAAAGGGTATAGACTATGTCTATATGGCTTGTTCACAAGGCAAAGCATATTGAAGTATATATTGCTTTGCTGTTGGAGAAGATGAACTTAATCCACCAAAATTCGCCATTCAATAATGTCGCTTCACTTGAAATAGCATTTGTTTAAGAAACAGACAAACGGTCTGAAATATATATTTACGAAAAATCACGGACCTTTAGAAGCTTGCATACAATGTGAAATGAAGCGATGAATATTCCAGAAGTAATACATTATTTTTGGACAAAGAGTTGACAGAATTACCAACAAATATTGTCGTCTACTTACAAAATATTGCAAATATTTGGCGATGCATGATACTTGAAATAGCGATGACTCTCCTTCCATTCGTAGACTTCAAGGTTTTTCTAACCTCAATTTTAAACTGGGAAGAGAATTTCATTTCACTAAATGCTCATCGATTTGAATTTTTCAGATTTTAAATCCCTGGTACTGTAATTTAATCTTTATTGCTCAAAAGAGAAGGAAAATTCCTTTTCTCCTTTGTATATTGTTCTTACTGTGTTAATTATAGGCCCAGAATGCTTGCAGCATCATCCTCAGTCTTTCGTAACGTAGTTTCTGGCATATTTCTGTGTGAGATATCAATGAGATCTTTGAAGTCTCCCACTGTCAAAGGAACATCATTATTTGTCTTACTTTTCATTAACAATATGTTTGATTACATTAGGATTAGGATTATGTAAACTAACATATATTGATTAACTCAATTGTATTTAATAATATTTTATGACTTTTACAATTAATTAATCTAATGACAATTATAGGATCACTCTTGTTCCAGTTTTGTTCATTTGAACTGATCATTTCTGTGATACTAGTCTGACAATCATTTTGTATTCAGTAGGAGAATTTTATGATAAAAATTACCACGAAGTATGCATCGATCTCAGCTTAATTGCTAATGCAATTATTTATACTTATAAGTTTCTTCCTGTGATGCGGTGCTTACTGACAGCAGTGACACGATTTCAAAAACTTATCAATCACCGTATCACATTAACCAAGTACACTTTAAAGTTTAATTCTATGATTGCTTCTTCACTCACAATTTGTACTACTTCAGTCTTTTGTCTATAATAATTATTGCAAATTGATAAATTTTCCAGTTTTAATTGAGTTATGTTAAATGTCCATACGTTGTGTCTGTCTTATGAGCCCGCGGTAATCTCTTTTTGTTTTAAGCACTATTTATTACAAGAAGACCAAGGCTAACTCACTCGAAAATTAGAGATGAATGTATGTCTGCTCTAAGTATTCCACTCGCTTAAGGACGTTCATTGTATTGTTTAATGAGTAGCAAGGAAGAAAAGAAGTCGTACTATTTAGTGCTGACTCAAAGTAAGCTTCTTAACAGTTATTTCAAATCACTTCAGAAGCATAATACATACATATTCTTCAAGCTGTTACTTCACTTCATAGAAATACGGTTGACCAATGTTTATTTCTCTGTGATTTCCGTGTTTAAATGTCAACGTGTTAAGTCTTCGTATATAGACAAGATATTATACATTCCAAAGTTCCATAAAAATACCCAGGGTTAAGTATACTAGCTACCTTAAAACAGTTAGAAAAGATAGCCGAACAGCATAAAGTATTGAACAATTGATTATTAACAGGCAACTAAACATAAATGTGTCCTTAGAACTGAGTTTCAGTGCTTGTCTTCCAAGTTAGAGCTTGAAAGCTGAATCTTCTGCCTCCTGGTGGTTGTGGACGCATACATACATCAAATTCTAAAAGCGTGAGCCAAATTACCCCAATGCACCGAGTTTCAACGCTTAACTAAAACTCACAAAATTAGGCATAAAGGCTGGATTTGTTGCTCCACCTAAAAACACACTGACTTTAAATTCTAAATGCCGGGGGACGTTATCCTTAACTACCAAGTGTCAGCTCTTAACTCACAAGTTAAAACATTAATTTAAGGGCCTTTTATTCATTGTAGGAAAAAACTAATTTTAAATTCCTAATGCCCTGGTTAAATTACTCATAGCAACTCAGTTTCAGAATTCTATGTGAAGCCTGTTTGGAAATATAATTTCTATGGACGCAGGAGAATGACATCATAGCGACATTAGTGCCTAGCTTTCATACTCCGACTTGCTAATAAGGGTTTTAAAAGGAAAGTCAACATTTGTAGTTCAATACTTGCTGACTTCATGCTCCACATTTAGTTTCATGTGACGATGATCATACTGCATAAACATGAATTCCAAAACCAAAAAAGAATCCAAAAATTCCATCCGTTCACACAAAACATTACGCAATAAAAAATTACTCCAAAAATATCTCCATAAAAAATTTTATTTCGTATATATAAAAAACTATTGCTCGACCCACAAAACAAAACTCGCACTTGCACGTAAAATGCTAAATGTACATTTTGAAACCTTCCGAAAAAAGACCCCAAATTACGAGATTCTTTGAAACCTTTTAAACTTAAAATTATTATTTATGGTTCATAGCAAAGACGAGCAAAAGCAGCATGTCATGTTTGCGGGGGTATGCATCGTTATACATCCTAGTTTCTCTCCGGTTGCAGGGATCACAGGAAATTTGACTTGAAACAGAAATTAACGTTTCAATTAACAACAGGAACCTCTGAGACTTCAAAAACCATATTTTAAATGTTATGCAATTTGTTAACTTGTCCACAGTGCACTGTCCAGCATTCTTTGGTTTGTAAACGCATCTCTTCTTCATTGGCAGGAGGGGTTAATCTTTCTTCATTTTGCCTATAAAACTATGTATTCATAACATGACAGAGCTGAAAGTTAAGAATACAATTAGGATTAATACTTCTAGTATATTAAAAACTTAAGAACGTAATCACTCAAAATGAAGTTATAGTTGAAAATGCTTATTATTTGTGTAACTTAACAGGCTGGTTTTGCTGCAGTCAAAACTCTTAAAAAACGTACCCAAAATAAAAATCTCGATCACATTTTCGGATTAGTGGAGCATTACTATTTGTTGTTGATGATTCAGAGGTAATCGATGACGCTGTTGAATTCCATTCTAATTCAGCTAAGTGATACTCATTTTACAATCGACGATATCCTGGCCCCAGTTGTAAACGAGGTTGCTTTATAGTCGATCTTCTTGACTCTCGGTGTTCTGTCAAACCCCCCTGTGGTCACGTTTTTTAATGCGTATAGTGTACATAGGAATGTAGTTATTATACATCAAGTCTTAATAGAAAAAGAATCATCGTTATCATTACACACAAAAGCGTTTTGTAAATGGCCCCGCTGACTAAAAAATTCCCAAATGAATTATAACTCAACTTCAAGTATATGCATATTCCTTTCAGAGCACCCTGCATACAGAGATTTGATTGCTCATTGCATGTGACTGTTCAGGGATGACTTTCAACTCATGTCTGAACCGTCCGCGACCAGACAAGACAGCTAGTACGCAACGCCGAAGAGATTTGTGGAATGCGGGTCAATAACTGAGTTCCAGTACAATAACCAGATGTAGGTGATAGCTGGGGAACTTATTGTGATTCTCGCAAATAATACTATCACAGATCTGGTATAATGCAAAAAGTGATATTACATAAGACGCTATTGCATTATGTAATTTGCTGATTTTTCTTCAAACTTCCAGATTCACACTTTACTCCAAGATCTCGGCATGCACGATTCAATTCTTTTTGCTTAATACTTAATCTTAAGTTTACGTTAAATCTCGTAGCCAAGCCGCCCACTCGACTACAGTTTATAATTACTATCAATCATGAATATTTTAAAAACATTATTGGTTTTGTTAAACTACGATAGTGCCTGGTGCACGAGATGCTTGCCCGTTTATTTTCTACTTTTCATAGAACTGTTCTTATGAACGTGTTTAGAATTTTAAAACTTTGTTTTCGTCTATTTTTATCAGGTGTAGATCCAATCATTCATGAGAGCTTCTGGACACCAACTTCTACAGGTGGGCTGAACGGGACAACAGTTTCGTGTGGCTAGTGCTGTCCATTTCGTGGGATAGACCTGGAAGAGGAGACTGCAGAAGTACAGAGGCCCCCCACGAGTGACATCTTAACCCTCTTCAGAAATGGAAATTTTGGGGAAGAAAAAATTTAAATGATTGATCATATGAATATATTTATATATTTGAGAAAACTTTTTCATAAATTTGGATAAATGGAATCAATTCAATAAAGTTTCAAGACGACCCTAAACGATTCAAGCGGGTTAAACGTTATGAATGTGTAAGGCTTATAGATCGCAAATTATGACCTTGCCTTTATGTGTCTTCAAACATTGCAATGAAAACGAATTGAATACGTACACCACTTAGGAGCCATCACATTGATCGTACTCTCCCTAAATTGTTAATAGTCGGGAGTCTCAGGATTGCTATTCGTCTCTTCTGCACCAGCCACATGCGAAACGCCACCTTTACAATCCATTTCATTTCTGGGACATTTTCAGTGAGTTTCACACTCTTTTGCTTCCAAATTGATGTAATGTTACCATATTGCTTTCCATTTCGAAAATGTTCCTGAAAATGGTATCTCTCGCGTTTGAGTTGCTTCTTTGTCAGTGGATGTGGTTGGCGGGAGTTTTCACCGTGAACTGCAGAATCCCTAGGATTTGAGCGAGAGGCAATATCTCGATTATGAAATAAATCAGATAAACTGATATAGAAAGTGCCAGTATGTAAATTGTATATAGACGGCCCGGCTTCGCCGGAAATCAAAATGATCATATTTGACCATATTCGACTACAATATCTTAGCTTTTCTAAGTATTTCCTGATTATCCACTAGAGGGCGTATCGGATATAAAAATTAAAAATATTAAAAGTATTAAAATGTCCTTCTCATCATAAGCTTTCGAATGAGTACCCACATGCCCCATCTTCATTCAAAAAATTAAGTCGTTATAACGGTTTCCGTTGATCGGTAGTGACCATCATCAAACTTATAAAAGTTTAGGTGATTTGTGATTCATTAGAAAAATCAGAACTCAAAATTTCCCTAAGGAGAGTCAAAATTGTGAAAAAAACGTCAAACGGCCAAACTGTTACAAATTTGTAAAAATCCTTAGATGTAAAATGATCAGCATTAAAAATGCGTTCGAATGATCCCCGACATGCCATATGTTTCCTTTTAAAAATTGGCCGTTATAACGGTTTCTAACGGTTTCCGGTGGCCGTTAGTGCCCATCTTCGAACTTATCCAAGCTTAGGTGATCAGTAAACTATTGCAAAAATAAGAATTCAAAAATTCGCTTTCGTTCGAGAGTTATCGTGGTGACAGACGGACGGACGGACGGACGGACAGACAGACATTTGCCCACCCCCCACCATCATTCTCCTAAAGTACCAGTTTACACTGGCACTTAATAAAGCTCATTGAGAAACAGTAACATTCCATGTAGAAAAATTAATAGTTACTTTAAAATCAAAATTGTTTTACTCTTCACCTACACAATTTCCACTTGTTAAAATCCTTAATAATTCACAGTCATTGCTAACTTACGAAAGACTCAACGTGGCATACAAACTTATAAAAAACTCCAAATTTTATTTCCCCATCTAAAAAAATACAGTATTGTAATTTGAATAAAAACTGAAAATAATGTGCATCGTCTACAAAAACAATACTCAACCAAACTCTGAATACAGAGAGAAAGCTTTCACACAGCACACAATGCATGATTAATTAAATAAACCAAATGTCGCATCTTCATCATATAAATTACTTGACAGCTACATTACCCCCAACTAAATACATTCTATTTGTATTAATCTGTTCCTCTTGTTGTGTAGAAATTGAGACCTTGGCTATGACTATTCTAAGAAAGCATGTGTTTTTTGCTATTATTGGAGTGATTACATGGTAAACTGTAAAAAATGAACTTGTAGAAGACCACTGTCTCGACACTGGCACAAGTTTAGCACCATATTTAATATTGAATAGTTTTGTAACTCCAATCTCGCTGGAATACCTTAAGAGAAAATTCCAAATGAGAGCAAATATTCCTACAGCAATATGACAGAAGCACATCCAACCTAATGGTGACTTAAGCTTTATGGATTTCGGTTCCCTTCGTACACTTCCCACAGGTGACCAATCAACAGTATCTTTGAGCATTTTAATGTAATTAATTAAATACAGGTTTCTTTCAACAATACCAAAGTCATTAAGCCTGGAAAATACTTTGTTAATATCTTTTGACAATGGGCCCCATACGACGTATGCTATATTAATTCCAGGGTATACACTTTCAGGAACATGTGTATAGCTACAAGCATATCTGTCTTGAATTACGGCATGACGTGCTAGCAACAAAATGTTTGCAAGAACTGAGCTCGTTTTAAACACAATTGCTCTAATGTCCCCAGCTCCTAAAATCCTTTGTTCGCCCATTTTTTCCAGCTGCTTTGTCACATTATCATTTTCAGAGAAACCATACGTATTCGAAAAGAGGTCAGTAAACTTACGAACACCAGCATATTTTGCGAAGAGCTGTTTTTGGGGAGTTGAGATTGCACTTGTTACTAGTTTTAATACATCACTTGAATAAACTTGGAATTTAAAATTTTGTTTTATTAAATCAATAAAAGATTTTGGCATATCAAGGAAAAAAAAGTCGACCGAAAATGCTGCTAAGTATGCCGAGGTTAGAAAAATAAATGCAATCAGGTAAAATCCAATTAAATTATTTTTATGAGATTTCCTAAGCTTTACACCGATCATCAGATTAAACAGGTCTAATCCTTTTATAAAGCTTTTATAAATAAAGGAATACAAAACAATTACAAATATTACTGCAAACCATAAGTCAGGTTGGAAAACAAATATGAACTTGTCAAGTTTTTGAACTGATATTTCTTTAAGCACGTTGCAGTACATAAACATACCATCTGCTTGTGTTACTATTTTCATTTCCATAGATTTTTTCAAGAATTGATTGTCAACTGTAAAATCTAAGATTCTTAGCCAATATATATGAGTAAAGAATATAGTTTCACTGGTTTCATCACCCTCAAAATCCAAATCAAACTCAGCTCGGATAATTGAAACGTTTAAAACTTGTCCAGACAGCATCATTCCCATAATGTGTCCAGCGTGACAATCAGCTAGATATTTGTAAAGCACTCGTCTGTCAGAGCTTATACAGTGCAAATTACGTAGAATCTTAGCAATTCTATTATTATCCGGAATATTTGGATGCCACAATACTTCATGATTTTTATAGACACCTTTGCAACTTTTGTACACATATGAGACTACTCGGAAGCTAAAAGTCTCCCATAATGTAGCACTTGTCTTAGGATTTGGACACGGTAAAAATATTGTGTGATTTTGAGCCGAGAAGTACACTAAAAACGGAATGGATGAAATTTTCTGTGACGTTAGAATATCGTCATTACCTTCATTTCCAATTACTTGTATAGTTAAAACTTTATCTGAGAGTTTAAATTTTAAGTTTTCAATTGCTGTCAGAGAACCATTAAGTGTAACTGTTACCAAAACTAGTAAGGACCACTCACATTTATTGTGTTTCGAAGTAAATCTTGGAGACCTCATACTCAAAGACATGTTCTCCTCTGGTTCATAATACTTTCCAATTTCAGAATATGTGTATGTGACGTCTTGTAAGAACACAGGATTGAAATTTAGATAGGTTGATATTGATTTAAAAGTTGACATTGAATCTGGGTCTAAATAATTGTTTGGAGTTTCTTTTACTATAATTGCAAAACAATCTGAAATATATTTGGGAATGGACAATGACATAAAACCTACATAGATTTGAAATAATATTAAAATTTGGAAACTATGTTGAAACTTCATTGTGTGTTGAAGGAATGCTTAAATATGACAAACCAATTAAATAATAAATCGCAAAAAACCATACAAACGAGACAAAAAATGCAATATTGTTGATGTGAAAACAAGTTGATATTGTTAAGACTGCTTTATCAATAAATATGTCAGTAACCAAAAGTTAGATATTAGACATAAGTTTTAGAGTAATTATAGGAAACCGGTGAAAGTGCTTAGATATTTTTCATAAATATAATTGTTCCGTTGTTGTTTGTTTATAATATTACCTTTGTCAGGTAAGATACTTATGATTGTTTATCTATTAAATTAAACATTGCGATTTAGGATCGATTAGAAAACTAAAGGAGCTATAATTGCAAGAAATATTGAATGTCCGCATCATGTTTTGAACAAAATATAATGATACACTGTAAATTCCAAAAAGATGCATAGATAGTAAAAACGGTTGTTTGGTAGCTTATCCCAATCGTAGTTTAAAGTTTTTTGAATCCATTAAAAAATAATAATTTTAGATATAGAGAGAATAATTTGAGAACTCCATATTGGCTTCAGCTTTTAAAGTGAACACCTGACATCAGATAACAATACGGTACAGAAGCTTTCATAAAAATAATTGCATGCATTGCTAAAAAACAAAACAGTATGTAAACAGTAATCTGCTACGTTCATTTGTTCCAAAAATTGAAAACAAGCTCTTTTCCGTATAGTGCTTACTATCATCAAATCACATAAATATGAAAAGGTAAGACCAGTAAAACTACAAATCATTTGCTTGTTAGCTTTATATTGTAGAGCGCAAGTTGTAATTAGAATTGCTGTAATCGACAAAACTAATATGCCAAGCAATTGCAACTGTACAAACTAAAACATTGAAAGAATGTATTAAGGAAACGACAAAACTTAAAATGATTGAAATTACTGAGTACCTATTAATTTGTTCTTGTCTTTAAAATACAAATATATTTCAATGAAGTTTAAAGCTCTTGTAAATAAAAAATTGATAAGATCAATTTTTAGGCATGTATAAAACTCATGCTGCTTTATTGTAAAACAGAGGATTGACCTTGTAGTAAAACCAAACCATACCCTTTTATGTTACATGTAAAAATGCATGAAGCACTTATTCCTTAAAATTCGTCAGGAAGTCTTATTTAGTGAATAATATTAATTATTCATGTGTATTTATAAGCCAACAAATTAAAAATGAAAATTTAATGTCCAAACATTATTTTATTGTAAAACAAGCATTAAAAGTTGTATATTTATTCATGCATATACATACACAGACACTTATTTAGCATGATGAATATAGCATCAGTTTGAAATAGACAAAGTTTATATACATTACGAAAACGTTAATATCAGTTGATTTCCTGGGTTTTAAGACTTTGCAGTTATGTCTTCAAGCCGTACATTTTGTGGTTCATTTGCATGCGAGGATGTAGTGATAAACGAATAAGCTCAAACTTAATGTACACTCATGTCCTTAGGAGCTCAGCTTTATACCAAGATGTTAATTGCTAATTATATGAACGAGTTTTCTTATTCCTACCATTAGCTACGACATATTTTTAAAGCTCATTCCCTTTTGAAATTTATTTGAAACTTTAAGTGGGTTTATATTATTTTGGACATCACGCATCACTTATTTTAAACATAATCTCTAAAAGACTCCATATTGAACTCATCCGTAATTTTTTTACAATTTTTTTTTCATATAATTTGCCTTTTTAGATACCCAATACTCGACATAAATGTTAGTTAAGCAAGCAAATCAATATATAACCAAATGTCAGTTATACAAAAAGTTTACGTGGTCACATGAAATCTTGCGGAATTTTACTTTGAGCTTGAGGACAATTATGTGTTCAAAGTGTCCAAACATGTTCAGCAACAGATTTTACAATCTTTTAAAATTGCTTTATTATCCCTGCAGATACTTCGGACTTCGCACGATATCGCAGGTTGTCATGGTCATAATCATTTATTCCGATTTCGAAGCAAAAGGATGTGAGAAGGAACTCATGGGTCACAAAATCCAATTTTTGATGCATTCTTGATTGGCTGGCTTTTCATGTTTTTCAAATTGTCCGACTCAACAACTTCCTATGCGTAATTTCCTGATTGTTTATGTGTTTGTATGCTGACTGTGACCAAAGGTTAAAAGAGTTAAAAGTGCCAAGAATTGGAGAAAGTTCTCATGTAACTTTCAAGCAATTTTTGGTCTAATTCGTAATGATCTATTTATGCACGGTTTGTCTTCACTTAATAATTGTTTACTCAATGTATTATTATCCTTCTTATGGAATATAATGATACAAGCCTCCACCAAACTCTTGAACATTTTTTACAGGTGGCAGTTTTCCATAGTTCATGCTCAATGAATTAGTAAGCTCTGTTTCAATTAGGGACATAAAATTTTGTGTACAATAGAAAAACGGTTATATTATGGTTCAACTCACACTTACCTACCATTGCAGGCAATAAAGAAAAGATACTGTTCATATCTATCGTGAAACGAAAGCGTGGAGAGATTTAATTTATAATGTAGTTACGTACATACTAAAGATTGCTCGTCTCAGATTTAGAAAATTTTGAGTTGCAACATGGATGCATAAACAAATATGCAATGCAATGCAAATACGGAAATTCTTACAAATATCTCGAAATGGGGAATCACTGGCAAACATAAAAAATCCATTGTGAAATCTTTCCCTGGTAAAAAAACAAAATCCCTCGTCGCCCCAAGAAAGATCTGAGGTTTGCTTAAAATTTGGCAAATATCTGTGATGAGCAAAAAAAGCTCCACAAAAAACAGTTTTTGGAAGCAACACCACAAAGTTTTAAGAAATTTTTGATGACTGAAAAAATCCCTTGATGAGCCTAAAACATTTGGATTTTAAGTACCTTCAAAAGCACACACCACTAAACTTAATCATACACTTGGACTCCAAATCAGGATTCACTTTCACTAACTGTGTAAATCGATAATCAATAAATTTGATCCCCACTTTTCGGCTTATAAATGATTTATTATCATTTTTTGAAATTACATGCGTAAAGTTGATTTTAAAATGTTAATCTTACATTCAGTCACTATAATGAGGAATCGTACAATTATTTGAAGCAAACGCATTAAAATAGGTGGTCTCAAATTGAAAGCAATTGAATCTTATAACTACTATGATAACTAAAATTTCCTCAAAAAATTGTACTTCCTACCTCACTTATTACTACATATAGAATATTTTTAACGAAAAGCATATACAGTAATTAAAAGGTTAACTGCTTCTAAGAATTTATTTTGAGCTACCTGTGTAATTAGCTTTTGGGTAACAAATGATAAAACTACACTCAGCAATTTCACACATGTAACACTGCTCAAACGCTGTGTGAAGACTGCTGTAAATTTCGTGAATTTACTTTCGTTTTTGTGCTAAAAAATACGTGGTAGGTTTATCATGGCTTCAAACGTTGACAGTGAGAAACCAATGTAACCCATTGTTCTGAGTACTATAAACTCTATATATACCAACGTAAACATATTTGCTTGAGAAACACTTTAAGCTGAACAGTTATTAGGAATAGGTATATATTCGGATGTGAAAGTTGTTACAATGTGCACTTCTGTGGGTAAGTGTACTTAAAGTAAAACATGTTGCTTATGTCTACTGGTATCCGACAGGTATGTTAAATGGATGACTCTCTGGATGATTCTGGATGTACACCTGTTTACTTAAGGTGAGTTTTTAAAACATGTTGAAACCGCCTTCAAAGTACACAGAACTAATACCATATAGATTCTTTTGCGAAGGCTACAACTCTCAATATAAAATGGTATGCTTGAACTAAGGAGAACTCTTAATTTAATACCCAAGCACCCAAAGTTCCTCCGGGTATTATAATTCCATAAATATTTATGGAAAGCTACCAAAACTGACAAATATAAAACCCTGGTTACACAACATGCATAAATTTAAGGAAATCTCAACATTGTATAGAATTGTTTCTCACTTTCTGTATTGTAGCTGATCAAGCCTACTCAAGTAGGAGACAGTTTCCATTGACACGACGAAAAGAGTCTTGGGATATCTGGAGCTCTCAAATCTCGCATGGGATATTTGGCTGGAGATGCTTAGCAAAGTCATCAGATCCAATGCTATATGGCATGCTTTTGTTGGAACGAAAGCAAAAATTAGCACGCGCTGGAGCGCAGTATTTTAGGCATTGCTGAAGTGAATGTGCAAAATTTGCTAAGCATCTCCAGCCAAATATCCCGTGCGAGATTTGGGAGCTCCAGATATCCTGTCGTTTCAATAGAAACGGTCTCCTACTTGAATAGGCTTGGTAGCTGATAGTGTATACGAGAAAGTATTTTAGTTATGTATTTTAACGCATTCACTACATTTTTTGATTTATTTGATTCCGCTTCATGAAAATGTGATCAATATTACATGCCGCAAGTTAGTTCCTATTCAGAATCTAATCTAAAGGTATCTCATTTTGCGAGAGTTTTCCTATAAATCTTCTGTCAATCTCGTTCCCTACTCCTTTAAAACTCATATAGGCAGACAAATTTATGTGTATGCGAAGTTGACTTTTTGTTCCTTTAAGTTCCATGTTAAAAATAAACCGTCATTGGGAACAAAAAGGGCAAAAAACTGAGGGAATAAGCTTGGACCAAAAAAGAATAAAAAAAAGATAGTAATTGAAGTACTAAAAAATTAATGAATTTCCATACGAGTAGGCTTATTTCATTTATCATTGAAATTTGCTAGATGAAAGCTCTAAGCTATTTTAATTGTTTGGTTAGTGAATCGGAAATTGCTGGGCACGAGATGTTATTTTAGGAGAAGCATTATTACGCCGCATTAGCATGCAAAAGCTAGTGAATTTATCATGTCTGTTCGTGCGTCGGTTTTCTGGGTTGAGTAGCTTTCGCCGGTAAAGATAACGACAACGTTAACTCAGAATGTAATGGTGATAGGAACAGAGAGCTAGTGGAAATAAATAGATTCTTCAGCGAATTTTAACTATGCCATTTACACATAGAAATAACCTTGAAACTTCTTAAAGAGTCAGGTTCTAGTGTTCAAAACAAAATTCGTTTATGTATAAGTCAAAAGACTATTGCACAAAATAGATAACTAGTCTAATCTTCAGTCTAGTGTAAACTAAGCATCGATTCTCGACAATGAGTATCTGGAGAAAAATAAATATCTTCTTAAGTGCCCTATTGTGTATTACATAAAAAGGAGTGAAAATTTACATATAGTAAACGTAATGATTGTGGTAAATGATCTTCTGACAAAGGAATGTAATTGGACGCCTTAAACTTGACTGAATTTCAATGGCAATTATAGTAATTGGTGTAATCTCTTGTGTAGCTTTGAGGTTGTGGGCATCTTTTGTGTCTCGCTCATGTTCCCTAAGATTTCTGGAAATGATCAAACAATTGAATTGATGACGAGAGTAAATTTTACTCCTATACTTAACAAGTAATTGGTTAAGCTCCATCGAAATCACTTAAGCATATAACAAAGTAGACGAAGTCGTAAAAGGCTATACTCTATAGTAAATAAATTAAAAGAGTGCACATTGATAGATATATATCCTTGTGGCTCCGCTTCTTTTGAACCGTTTCGGTGGAGAAAGTTTTTTTAGGCTTTTGTTTCGCTAAATGCACATGAGTTGGTTACACAGAATCGTAGTGAACGAAAATACAAACCAAAGTAGAAACACACTTTTTCATACAACTTTCATTCGAATTTAGATTTCCAGCAGCAACATAAATTTATATAACCATTGCAGGCATGGTGAAAGTACATCTTTAATTCTAAAATTCTTACTCTCAAGTCGTAAAACCATAACTTACTTCAATATCATGTTGAGGGTACCGGCTATAAACATACGACAAATTATCAAGAAATTTGTTATAAAAGCACAATATTCTAGAGTGTTACTTATCAAATCTATAGTACTTGTTTCTAAACCAAAATACTTAAATTTGTTTTTTTCATTCTCTGACTATCATTCTATGACAAATTAAATAGTTAAACCAGCATCTGGCAGTTTCAAAATAAATCATCTTCAAAATGTGTTTTAGGTAAATGCTCTGACAAGCAACCAAATTCCTTTCTATAAATATAGGTTGAAATCTATTGGAGAAAAATGAATAAATATTTCCATATCCCTTTTACTATTGTTTACCGTCAAGTCTTTTAATTTTTTATACTACATATTGCATTTATATTCGAAGAATATGTGTTCCCTTTTTTCTCTTGAGATTCTGCGTACCTAATATATTATTCTGTCAGTTTTTTCATTTCAAATGCAGTAAATTTATTGAATCTGTAATCCAATGTGATATGTGCATACATCATGAAATCGTTAGTAAAATCTTACATAAGATTCTTCAGATGCAAGATGGAAATTTGCTGTGAAATAAAAAAGAAAATCCGTATTTTTAAATTTACGATCAGTGTAACATGCGTTTGTTCCTCCACTTTCACATAAAATATTAAATAATTGAACTGCAAATATCGCGAGAAGGTTAAAAATTCAGGATGATATGCTCAATATACTCACATTTACTCGCGTTCGTCACTTTATAGTCTGTAAATACAAAATAGTTGGCAGGATTGCATTAGATTAAGTACCACTCATGGAATAGCTTGAGGACTCGGAAACCTGTATTAAGTAAGTAAGAAGGTATCGTAGCATTGAATTTAGATTGAATGGAGTGATAGCACGAATACATAAATTAAAGTGGGAGTACCCGAGTGAGAAGATTTGGAAACTAATGATCTGTACGGATTGGAAGAAGGTATAGTGTTGACGGCCGAAGAAATGTTGCGTGCTTCCTTTACATTATTCATCAGCATAAAGAACACTTGGTCCCATTCTACTTTCTCCGTTGCTACACATCACAGGCGTCCTTTTCTTTATACATAAGCATGTTAGCAAAAGCCTTAGTGTAAAAATCCATGTATCCCGATTATTCCATTTGATCGATTTTTATTTCATTCAGAACTCAGATATTTGTTGGTATGTGTACATACCAAAAGCCAGCAGAACCGCAAATGACAGCCTCAGAGAAACACAAAAATGTTGGGATGAAGAAGACGCATTTTTCATGAGCGATTAAGCATATTCTTTTACAAGTAGTACAGTGCAATAATTTTTATGTAAATTAAGGAAAAATAAACAAAAAACTTTACAAGACTTGTTTTATCACGTACACAATGTGTACAAGCCATTAATACGGAAGGCTTGTTCTGGATTTGGTAACAAGAACAAATGCATAAAATTATGTGTTTTATGAAACATGTTCAGATCCAGTTTCAGGTTTTTTCCTTTCATCCATGTTTTTTACATGAATGAAGCTAGAACACATTAAGTAGCAGTACATTATGTTCTGGAAAAAAGCTTCAACGGAAATGAAAAGCGGATGGTAAGACAATATGAAAATACGTTCTTACAAACATATATGTAAAAAAGGCAATTGTACTTATTGCAGCATTACTTGCAGAATTCTTCTACTTTCTGTCCAAGCAAGCAATAATTATGAATGTGAGTAGACAATATTCTGCAACTGGATAAAGCAATATTGCAAGACTGGTGTAGAAATCTTGCATTTTCAGAAAGCTTAAATTTTGATGTTGTGGCCTATCCATGTCACCGCACTGCCGTTTTCTTGTGTGTCTAGGTAGCTTTGTTTGTGGTGTATAAATAAATATGCTAACCTCTTTATTTTCTGATTCCCATAAAATCTGTAACACAAGCGACGTACATTTGGTTGTTATTTTATTTATTTTGTAATTTTTCACAGATACATTTTAGATACCTAGGGTATCGCACTTTCCTAGATTTGGACCAACATGTTATCGCATTCTCGCGAAATCTTTTCTTAAAATGCCCTGAAGATAGATAGTAATAAGGTAAGAAGTGGCTTTTAAGAAATGGTGTTGAGGATCCATATGTATGCGTTTCACTATCAATATTCATTATGCAGAATGCTTAATCTTCAACCCTATCAAAACCTAGTTGCGTAGCACAAAATGTGCAAGCAATTTATTTCAAATTTTACTGATTCCTTAACATCAACTTATCTGAGTCTTACATGTGGTTCAACTTTCACCTAAAAAATGCTAAACATTGGAATATAAACTATACCCTAAAATCCAATTACTATTTCCGGTGAAAACCATATCTCGATGAAATTGAATTGAAAATTAAAGATTAAATGAATGTAATCTTAAAAATCGCTATGCCTTTAAAACCGTTTACACCTTGTGATGTAAGAAATGACCTGTAATAAACATGACACCATACAATCTTATGTCGTTTTTACAAAAATTGGCCGTTACAAAGATTTATAACGGTTGCCGTTGACCTTTTTTTGGTCTGAAATTTCTTTCTGGCCATTAGTTTCGCCTAAGACATGTATGTGTGCCCAATTTGGTGTCAATCGGTCCAATAGTTTTTTTAAAAGAGAAATCGTGTAGACAGACACAGAGAGACAGAATATCGAAAAAATTACTACTTCATTTTCTTGACACGCATTCACTACCTAACAAGGCATCTCATTTTTTCAACACTAGAGTACTTCCATAATATAAATGACGCGTTGTAAATTGTTATTTAAACATGTATTTGGACTCACCAAGCAGGAATCGCATTTACTGTAATTTTTTTATGTATACATATATTCAAATGCTTCGTTGGTTCTTATATGCACCTGTGTATGAAGGATAAACCAAAATCATTAGGCCAACAAGAAAACCCAAATGGGGGTTTTATTCCGTGCATTTAAACAAATGGTTCATGAAAAAAGGTTTTTTCAAATTACTAAGGTATGTATTTATGTCATAAAATGCAGTCACCAGTACACTGTTTTCCACGTTATTACTTAAATGTTACAAACAAATTCCAGCTTCATAAACATCAGGTTATAAGTGGTAAATTCGTTTTCCCTGGACTGTGTAAACAAGCGATTAATACGAATGTCAGCAGATGATATTCTGTAACTGGATGAAGCTATATTGCAAAGCTGGAGGAGAAATTTGCATTTTAAGATGTCTTCAGTTCTGCTGTTGTGATGATACGGTTATGGCCTTGATGTATCCATGTCACCACTCCGCCTTATTTCTGAATGCTTAGATAGCTTTGTTTTTAGTGTTTGCATAAATGAGCGTAACAATTTTATTGCCCGAATACCGCTCTTAAGTGTGGAGCATCAGCCGCTGTTATTCCCAGTAACTGTAAGTCTGTATCTCATTTGTGTTTGAATTTTAATGGATACATTCTTTGCACATATTTTACAGCACTTATGTTCTTGATTCAATATACATTGAGTCCGAATTTCCTAAAATCCCTTTCATAATACCCTAAAGCTATCCATCTATTAAGCTGAGACAATGCTTTCAAGAAATGTTTTTGTAGATCCAGATGCGTTTTACTCTAAATGTTTGTTATGTAGAATACTTGAGACCTAACTGTGTTATTGTTATTACATGTTAGACTGGAGAAAGTGTGGTGCTCCGATGCTTTTCGTTTAGTTTCTATCGTTTCTTAGCAGAGCATAACAACAAAAGTTGTGTTAACATTTTTTAAGCATTATTTTGGGGAAATGTGAAGCATCTAGTTACGCGGTTAAAGGCACATAAACATGTATGTTTTTAATCTTTAGTTGTTATTTTTCAAAAAGTACTCATCTGGTTGTCTCAAGCTATGTGCAACTTTCACCTATAAGGCATGCAATTTTTTTAAACTACAAATAAAACCACCTTATCTTATTTAATGATGCGTTATACAGTGCTTTTTAAATGTGTACATGGACTTGACAAGCAACCATAGCATTTACAGTAAATTTTTATTTTCAGAGCAACTAGGAGCTTGACTGGTTTTAATGTCCATCTCCGCTTCAAGGTGTTCTTCATAGTCATCAGGCATATAACAAAAACTCACTGACTTGTGAGTTCAAATATTCGAAGAGGTTGTTTCACTCTCTGCATTTATTCAAAATATGAAAAACAGAACGATATGAACAAAAGTTGTCTACAAACAACTAACATTTTTATGTGTACATATATCATCAAATGCAGTTTGCAGAGGTTTTCACTACTCCATTAATGTACTGTTATAAACAAGAATGCATTTAATGGAAAACGTAACTTTGGAATGGGCTAAGGTCAAAACTATAATTTTGAAAGATGATCATATTTAGTAGAGGTTCTATATATACGTAACAGTTTACGGTTGTAATTATACTCAAAGAATGTATTTACCTTCTTTTAATGAAATAGTTATGGAAGTTGAATATTAAAATTTTATTGTTTATGCTTTTTAGAAACTTCAATAAACTCTCTATTACAAAATACCACCCAATACAAATGCTAACATAATTTATAGTATATCTGTACACAGTTACAAATTTATTTGGTTCTAAGAAAAGCTAATAGTAATAATAGCTTAAGCGAATGAAAGCCTTAAAAGCAAGATGGAATTTCTATCATTATTCTCTCAAGAAAAACTAATAAATCAAAAGAAGACTTAAAACATGTAAAAGTAAAACACATGCTTAGACAAAACATGTTCGTTGGGGGGATAAACAAACCGAATATTTTCCAAAGGAAATTCTGCAAAACGCTTAGTACAAGCAAAAATATTAACTAATTACAAATAGTTTAGTTTGTTTTCAATAGCATCAGGAATACATTTAAAATATAAATCATGTTGTTCTCATATTTTCAAAGAGTTTCATTTATAAGAGCTTTTTATGCACCTCTTCCATCCCATCATGTATCGAGTTCCTCTCCGTCTGCTTCTATTACAATGCGTGTGTGTAGTTCACGCTTACATAAAACTCAAGTCCTATTTCACATCCCAAGCTAGTTTCCTTTCAGTCTTTGGTGTGCTAACAAGTGGTGAAAGTTCTCACATACTTTTCAACGATTTTGCATTGCCCCATTTCATGCTACAGCATTTGTAATCTATCCAGATTTAGAACTATAGAAACGTGTGCACCAGTTTTGCATGCAAATAAATATTCACTAGGATGAACTTGACATTTCATTATTTATTTAATGCAAGCTGGGATTACTCTGGTTTAAGTGAACCACAAAAAGTCCTGTTATCTGACAGTAGCTCAGCATCAGAAGCAGAGTGTTACCTGAACATGTGGTTTAATTTTACTCAGATAAATATCACAACAGGTTGGTACCAAGAATTCCATTAATATTTAATAACATACGGCTAGTATCTAAAAATCAAATATTTTTATCAGAGATACATTGTAATGCGATATGGGACAACTTTTATTGCTGGCCTCCTGCACCATCAGATTCTGTGGTGAAAAGATACTGTTCGGATGTGATTCCCAAAGAAGAACTGCAACATTCACTTTCTCTTGAAGGTTAGAGTTCTCGCGTTTCAGTTGTGCAACAAAACCGTAAAAGATTTCATATATCTCAAGTACTAAAACATTGATCACGTTTCCTTTTGTTGCAATACACTAAAGGAAGTGTCACTCGTACGTGTTTACAGAATGGGACATGGGCACAAGGAATAAAGTCAAATTACAAGGAATGTGCTCGCTCCTTTAAGTCAAAAATGAAAAGGAAGGTAAGATGCAGTGAAATGATTTGCTGTGAAAAAATCTCAGACTTTTGTCCAGACAAAGTTGACATTATTAAATATGTAACTTAATTTATATTTTATTTTTTACTCTCAGCGGGATGATGAAGCATTATTCATTCTAGTGCAGTACATGCTTTTCGTTGGGTCTGCGGTCTCCCTAGTTTGTCTTGGAATATCGCTGACAGTATTCTATTACTATAGGTAGGTTAAAACCACAAACTATAAAAAATGTAGACTGAAGGTAAAAGAATCCTAATTTGCTAATTCACCAGGCATGTAATGTTTTTATCTACGTATGGGTTAAGGGCAGTTTTAAAATCCTTTTGATATATTATGTCATTAGCTAATTATGTATTTTTTAAACATGCTAAAATGTAGACCATTCATCTTTCTGTTGGCTTCAAATGAATGATTATTGTTGTTTAGTCGATTTTGTGTAAACTATTGAATTTGCGCTACAGTAGCACTAATAGCATAATAGCGTTCTAGATTAATGAAATAATGTAACATCCCGGCATATTTTGTCAATAAAATAATTTATTAATGTTTTTGTTTTGAATGCGCAATTTGTTTTTGCACGTTTAGTGAATGTATGATATCTTAAAAAATATAAAATTTGAAAATTCAATTGAAACAGAAAAACATTTGATGTAATATTGGCAATAAATCTTTTTGGTTTTCAAGGCTTCTCAGATGTGACCGGGTTACAGTACAGGTCCATTTAATGGTGTCATTATTCCTTCGCTTTATACTGATGTTCGTCATCGCAGAACCACATATATTTGGCCACACAACAAGTTTCCGAGACGTGGTATATCATCCGTAAAACATGAGTTTATTTTTTATGTAACATGTGCATCTACAAAAACATAAAAAATCACTTAAAAGTATGATGATGTTTTGCTGTAGGATATTCTATGTGAACTGGTTCTGGTCGGATTTCTCTACCTCACGTTTTCTTCGGTGAGTTGGATGTTCATTCAAGGGCTCTTTCTAAATATTACACTGATTTCTGGTGCACTAGATTGCATCACTGGCTATCACCTTTTACTTTACTACATCATTGGTTGGGGTAAGCTAAAGACGCTTTTTCATTTCAAGTCTTATCGATTCTCTATATGGTATTGCTATCATGTGAATTTATTGTGTCTAGGTGTTCCAGGAATATTTATTCTTCTCTATGTTCTGGTAATGCTATTAAGGAAGCAGGAGCGCTGCTGGAATGGGTACTCAGAAATGAACGAAATATGGATCATATTGTGTCCCATTATGTTTGAAGTCGTGGTAAGATTCTTCTTGAATATTTTTACAAAAATAATACGTCTTAAGTAATCATTTTACTTATCTGGTTTAAGCTTAAAAATGTGTATCTAAAAATTGCAGATGAATGGAGTTTTTCTAACAAGCCTTTTGCGGATTCTTCTTTTAAAAGTACGCAGTAATCATGCCCGACCTGATGCTTCGCAAATAATGTAATATGAACGCTATATAATGAGCCATATAAAAATTATATATCCAGCTGGCCATAAAATTTTGGAACTTTAAAATATTTTATTAGTGCGGCTGTTAAAGCAACAGCTTTCCTTTTTCCTGTTCTTGGCTTGAACAATCTTTTTCTACTCTACAATCCTGGGGGCGAATACAATAAGTATTATGTAGCTCTAAATACATTTTTTGGATCAACACAGGTATGAATTTATATTAAAATTTTCGGTTTGAGTATCCCGTGACGAACTTTCCTTGTGTGTTTTAGGGCTTCTTTGTGGCGCTTGTTTATTGTTTTCTTAACAAAGAAGTTTGGTCTGCCGTAAGGAGATCAGTGGATAGATCACAAGCGAGAAGAAGTGTAAGCGGTATGCATGGAAGTGAGCACCATTCAAGAGTGCGACCATCACATCCAACAATGATTGGGCTTGCAGATTTTGCTCAACAACACTCAGTTGACAGCCATTGTCTGGAACGGGAAACTTAGTGATGGCTTCACTAAGTTTGGTGAAAGTCGTATTATGAAACAGAGGATGCAAAGTGGACGGGATCAAAAAGCATCAAAGAGCTAGAATAAGCTGTTCTACTTCAAAGGGATTCTATCAAGATAATAAAAAACAGCGTTCTAGATACAAAATGTTTTGTTGCATTATGAAGTAAGGCCCATCAAAAATCCATCGACTTTAATGCCCCAATTTTTAATGTTTACTCTCACAATTTTTCATTTCAATTTGACTTGATTTACTGAAAAAATAAATTTATGACAATGTTAAAGATGGATAGATATATCATAGTGTGAATGTTTTGCTCTTGTACTGCATTGATATCGGAATATTGTAAACTTTATTAATAGATTTCACTTTTTATTTGTAATATGTATTGATTAAGTTTTTTCAATAATGTTTTTTTTTCTTTTTGAACTTTACCGCAAAAATTTATAACTACTAGTTGTGAGTATGTGTGTTATTATTGAAAATTGATGTTGTGATAAAAAACATCATGTTTTTGCTGTTATGACTTTAAGCAATTTTTCAATTATATACCGCATGTATTAATTTCGCATTTAAATTATTTGAAGTCAGAAAACAGATTTGGAGTCAAGTTAATTTATCTGAGTTAAAACCGTGGATGCTTTATTTTTAACAAAAGTCTTGAAGTTAACTAGGTAATAATATGCTTTTGGTGTCACAAAGTAGTTTCACCATAAAACGCTTTATTACCTTAAAGAACTAAGTTTATCACAAAATCGATCAAATTGCTAAGAATATAAAGCTGCGTATCAAGATTCTTGGAGAAGTGAACAGTCTGAGATAGCGGAATTACTTCTAATATGACGACCAAAGTTTTACAATTAGAGTGCCAACAGCAGCCCTGGTGGCAATTAAAAAATGCAAAGCCTGTCTGTTTCCTCTGATATCTTGATCTGAAGAATTTTTACACAATATTTTTTTTGCAAAATAGATTCGCACATGAATGGCTACAGCAAGACAGACACCATTAACAATTGTAAATTTCGTCACAAGATTGAAATCGTGGAAATGAGATAAATATCAAAGTGTAGGCTTAACCTACATATATTAAACTTTCAATAAACCTTGCAGTGTCAGAATATTTTGTACAATTTGGCTCTGTAAACATAAAGAATTCCATTTGGAGTGATTTGAATTTGCTAAGCCAGATGTAATTTCCTTTCTAGAGCTCGGTTATAAAAAAAGAGTTTTAGCTAAGTGAGTTTTGCAGCATTCGTCTTAAAAACTGCCGAGATATTCTTATGATAGATAGGCAAAACATAAACAAACATTGCTGTATACGTATTTTTTCTTGTACAAACAAAAGTAGTTTCTTTTGCGAATTTGCTGTGGCTAGTGAACTTTTCTTGTATTTGGCTGGTTGTAAAATACACCAAGCGGCAGGTTTCAAAAAGCGGGTATATGTCTTGTTTATATATGGAAAAATACGCAGAAAGCAGTTTCAATTTAGTCAAGCAATTGTGGATGTAAATCATTTTCTGTTTATCCTGCTTATCAGCATATTGAAACTGTTTTAACCTGTAAGTAGTTTTCATGTGAAAATAAACATATTTATTAATTACATTTCCGTAGAAATTGATAATACAAAGCATTCTCGTCAAGTGTTCATAGTGATTAAGGTTTAATTTACAAATTAAGCAGTAGTTCTATCTTTTATTTTTTATGTATGCATTGGCCTTGTCCCAAATAAAGACCTTGTTTATCGTAAATTAATTAAGTTCAAGTCCAAAGACAAAAATCGAAAACAAACATCCAAAATCTTTAATAAAATATACATAACAGTATCTTCCTATGTTATGGTAATAGTAACAAATAAGGTTTAGGCCCGTTGTTCCCGCGGCCCCTTGTCCCAAAACTCTTTGCTTCCAATACTTTCACCGGCATTTTAATTGTTTCTCAAGAATACTCATTCCAGTTGCGGCATTCAGGACCATTAAATTAGTGGTACATATAATTTTTAGATTATCCTAAAAAGGAACGATTTGAGAGGTAATGCTTGATAACAAACTTTATATGGATAGCAACAGAAGACAACACAACCTACCTATGTCACTTGCAAAGACACGTCAAAGGCAATAACTAATCACTGAGCCCATGCTAAAAATATCGAGATAGATTTACTTGAACAAGAAATGCTTATTACGGTTGTACAAGCAATATCAGATATTTGGAATTTCATATTACTACATACAAGTTTGAAACATGAACTCGCTAATTGAAATATACAAAAGTAATGTTTATTGATGGAAAGGGTTCCCGCCCACTACTACTACCGCAGAGACAATAAGCAAATTTGATTTAGATAGTGTCAACAAATAACTCATTTAGTAAGCCATGAACGTTCATCTCACGATGTTATCGAGCTTTCTTTGGAACCGATCCCGCCACTTTGATGTTACACATTTACCTAAATTGTATCCTACCGCAAGATAATAGCTAATTGCTCTTTGTTGCGTGTAATTGTCGTCATATTTCCACTTCGGAGTGTATCTAAAAGAGGCTTGGTTTTAAATATTACCTTGAATAAAATACACGTAGACGACAAATACAGTAATTGTTGACTGCATGTCGTTTGATTCGTGCTGACAAAATTTGCTTCGCACATCGTGTAGCAAAGTTCCATTCCAAATTTTGAATTCTGAAAACGCTGGGGTTTTATGATGCTGCTGTCAAAGAAATTTCTAAAATATGTCATAGAATCCAACAATTTTCATTCTTATATTACTGGCCGCTTGTTTAAGTACAACAAAAGAACTGGGCAATTTGAGAAATGGGATAAAAAATTTACCAGGGGTGGATTTTACATTCGTTGGTTATTAATGGTTATCCTAAGTTTAGCGTATTTGCTACGCTATTTTATGAGCCGTTATGTCATATTTGGCAACAAGAAGGGTGAATATACTGACGTAATGTCAAAATTATTCCTAATGATGGCCTTCTTTTATATTCTTACTGGAGAAAGGTACCGGGTTCGTGCAATGTATCCAGAAGAGTTTCTTGCATTTTTGAATGCAGCAATAACCATTGAGCGAAAATATGCATCGGGTAAGATGTTTATACACCAAGAAATTGTAATTTTTTGTTCTAATTTTTTTCCCATTTTTTTAGACTATGATTTATTGTCAACCCGAAAGATACAGCTTGCTCAGTTGACATGTGAACTCACCAAATTCATCGTAAAATATATTTTTGCCTTCAGCGTGTCACTTGCAAGTGTTGTCGACCCAAGTTTGCCAGTGAATACGGTTGGCAACATGTTCTTTCAATGTTTGGACACCTCTG
>JAQIXX010001816.1:0-29657 GCA_034700605.1 Willowsia nigromaculata | reverse complement strand
CCCGGGTTTTAATGGGTCTGCCCACTTGCTTTAAAACCCAGCGTCCATGCCTGTGCCAAATATGAAGCTGCTCACATCAAAGATTTGTCGTCTACTGCTTTATAATGGAATTCGAGAGTTCCAACTCTTTCTTGTGCTACGAGGAAGTTTATTTTTAGCAACTTTAAAGCAGATTTACTGAGGCATTTCATGCGAATCCGGAAAAGTCTGGATACAACCCTTGACACATAAAGTTAATGTAAAAGTAGCAACAGTCATACAAAATATGGCAGAGATGTTACTTTTGAAAACATTTATTTCAAAGGTGGTGTGGAAGTATTGAAGCAACCAGGCCATACACACCTTCTTTTTTGTACTTGTTAAGATTTCGGCATTCAGTTTTTTTATACGGGTTACGGCAATAGCTTTCCGATTTTACGCGGAGTACTGCTCCAATGTAAAGCATGCTCACCCGAACGGCAAATTTCGTAGTTACTGCCGTAGCTGCAGGTAATGTTAAAAGGACAAAGGGAGGCATTTGTGCATCATAATAATTCCATCCTGTTGTATTACGTAAAACGATTAACATTCTGCACACTATTGCATAACTTTGGTTTTTGCGCGCTTTCCAACAAGATCCCTTTCCATCTGCTCATATTTTGCCTTTTGTGAGTGTTTCCACTGCTGTAGGATTTGAAGTTTTGACAGAGTAAATATGCCAGCTGTTGCCCTCCTAAGGCTATAAGTACGCACATTAAAATATATCATGTTAACAAAAAACTGAATGGACACAATTTCACTACATTCTCTTGAATAAATACTTGAAACAAAACAAACGACTGATGTTCCTGAGTCGGTAACTTAACTATTTTATATTGTAAAATATTTTGTTGTCTATTTTATCTCGGAATGAGGAAAAAACTTTTCCTTGAGATCAAAAGGCAAGCCCAAACAATCCCACCTTCCAGTTGTGAAACTCCAGCGTCTCTACGTTTATTTGCTTTCACTTTACCTTCAAATGTCTCACCTATACGATCGCATGAACAACTTTCTTTTTTCTTTTGCTTACAAAATATACCAGCTATGTTTATGAATTTTGTCGTGATCATGAATTGTTCGTCAAAAATGTATTTATCGATTAGATGTGGAATCTTTCGGAGCCAGCTATATTTATACGACGATGTGACAGTATAATTAACACTTGAAGTAAGGAAATACGCCACATAATTGTGGCAACATAAGCAACTTCATACCTACCATCACTTGGTCGGGTATAAATATTCTACAACGCTCATTTTTGCTAGTCTTGATTTGGACAACCAAACTTGTTAACTGAATCAAAATCTTGTAAATTATTAGTCAAAACACATAACTCTACAGGGAATCTAATAATGATGAAATCTCTGTACTAACGAGGGAATATAATAAGGTGTTAATAGAATGGAGCCTTTGTAATTGGCTCAGTAACACTACATCATTTAAAATATGCTTGGGTCACTTGTATTTCCTTTTTGTGAGTGAGCCTTTGGTTCAAAACTGTGAGCATTTTATTACGCAGCCTAGCAGAATCTCTGTCGGTGTAATGGTCTGCCAGTATTTTGACAAATTCTGCAAATTTTTCAAGACATTCCATGCCTGTCCAATGCGTTTATGATCAAAAACTTTTCTTCTTCTAAAAAGTAGAGAAACGAAGTTACCATGAAAATCTCACCTTAATTCCCATTTAAAATATTCTGACCAGAGGATTCCAAAGCTTCTTAGGCTCGTGATTCTGAATGAAAGGCACATTCACAAGAAGGCACTCCGCCTCCATAACTCGTGAGTTAAGCTTTTAAGTTAAAATTCACGTGTAAAGTTGATACAAAATGCACTCTAATGCCCAAAAAAGGGATTTTGTGATTTTTATGAAGTTTTTAGTAATTTCGTAAAAAATGGTTGCTATTTTAATTGCTAGATTTAAAAAGTTAATGATTTACAAAAGACTAATTCAACTGATGAGTGTTTATAGGCATAACGAATTATACATTAAATCCAAATCCGGATGATCGCAGAGTACGAATAACTCTGCATACAAAACTTTCACCATTTCAATTTAAACGTTCACTTTACTTACTGCGTTGATCTAGAGTACAGTTATTGTTGGATATTGGTGACACCGTCGACGACAGGAAGTTGTGGTCACGAGAGGTAGAATGAATTATTGCTTTCACTTGTGTAAACTTTGAAAAACATTCTACTGTGTGCCCACGGGTGTATTAACCATAGCTAACTTTATCACGAGGCGTCACCACCGGAAAAACTACAAACACTCGAGATTTCGATACCTAGCGAAAGTGTTCTTTATTTCCAACAACATATTCCCCGCAAACAGGAAACAACTTATCAGAGGTTTTATGTGGAAAGCGAATAGGTATTAAATTCTTTGCACATGCAATCCTAGATGAGAGATTTAAACATGTTATCATGAACTAGAACAATCTAAAAGAGTCTCCCCAGTAGTAAAATATTCTGGGTTGTGGATTCGTTTGCATGCATATAAAAGATTGCACACAATTTTTGAATAAGTACAGGTGCATAAGTATATTTCGTAGTATTAGCTTTTCTATTTTGCATTAATTTTATGACTACTATATTGAACCTAAATCCCACTTCAAGCGGTGCAACAACAAGACTTATTCCTCATAAATCTTATAAATACATAACAGGCTACATTGATTTAGCTTTGGGAGATTAAATCACTTCGCTACAAGTTCTACTCCCAAAATCAGTGTTTAAAACAAGAATGTAAAATCTACAGTGAAATCCTCACAAATGTGATTATAAGAAATTTAATGACTCAAGTTCCTGTCGTTTGTAGTCCTCATTGGAGAACTAAATCCGACCAGAACATGTGACGTACAACAGATAACAACTACATAACAACAGACATTTTAGAAGGTCTTTACTGAATTTAGTAATGTGGCATTAAATATCACGGTTACCACAGTTATTTTGGTAACGCGCATTAACCTGCAAAATGGCTTACATGATGAAATATTCCAAATAAAATGTTTTGGTAACATAGTACCGGTGATAGTACCGACAATAGTTAGTGAAATAGATGCAACCTATTTCACTAACTATTCATGTATGCACAAATACGCTCTGTAAATATATATCCCATCTTAAAATATATTGCTCAGAAAATTATTATACATGTATATTTGCTGTTAGATATCTTACAGTCTTTGCATTCATTGCTGAGCCAAGTGACAAAAAGTTTAAAACATGAGAGTATATCCTTTTAAATGCAATAACATGCAGGATATAGTAACATCGGTTTTGTATATGAAATTATTTATTCCTGTCGGTTAAGCACTCTTAAATGCATGTCTTGTAAAAACGTTTTTTTTGAACTCGTCAAGAATACATTTTATTCTCATATATGTCAGCTAAGTAATGAATGTTGACATATCCTATATGTATGAAACATTCTACGTGATGATTTTTCTTTCATATTTTCACAAGAGAGAGGAGGAATTTCGAGGAATTCATTTTTTTCAACGAATTGTGGTTACAAGGAGCCTTTTAGTTAGTTTATTCTTTACCGATGCTGTTTATGCTAAAAAACTGAGCATAGATGTGGAAAAATACAAACCATATTTTTATAGCATGATCGTGGTTAACATTCCCACTCTTTGATGTTTGAAGTTGATGAACTCCGAAAGTGGAATTTTTTCGCAACTTAATGGATAAGGTTTTATGAACTCTGATGAGTCTATGCTCGCGTTAGCTATTGATTTTGGATGTTTGGCATTTTAAACCCTCCTATACATGTAGTCGTATTCATTGCCATCTTTAATGTCACGTTTGAAGAAATCATGGAGATGTCGATTCAAACATGTTGCCTTGTCGAAAAAATGAAAGAAACCCCACAAATTTTTTGCACTCTTTTGCTTTGATACTTTTTGATAAAAGAAAGAGGAATTCGACGTAAATTCCAACTGTAAAAACACGTGACTGTATAAACTGTTAACACTGCAATTGCACAACTGTGCCCATTGCTTCATATTACTGCATCCAAATCTTTATTTGTGGGTGAGTAATAAAGGGCTTCCTTAAAAATTAAGGTATGCTTATGTGCTCATACATATGCATTATACAGCTGTGAAGATCATTTTATCCATAAGTCGACATTGATTCCATAGAGTTCTTGATTGCGCGATTTATTTCAGCTAATATCATTAGGTCAAAACTTACTTGCAGTTTTGTACGATTTTTTAAACTTCTCTGAAACAAGTTAAAAGTTATTACATGTTTTGTATGGCATATTCAGTTATGTCTTGTAATGGGAGCATTTGTTTCATTCGTTTTCCTTTCGTATAGGCTCCCCTTCTCGTATTACTCACATGTTTTGAAGAAAAGAAGAATCTCTTCAGAGAACAAAGCCAGTATTCTTCTAGCTATGCTCCGGGGAAGATTACTTGTGCATTGTTCTCTCCTTTCATATTTTGTATTACAAAACCATTAGCATTACAAAAGTCTATGCAGTTTTTCTGTTTTCAAGTATAGTCTACTTAGTCCCTTTGATAAATTTTACAAAGGTTATCATTTCGTTTGAGAGTGAGTTTTAATTTCTGTGATTTTGGGCTACTTTAAAATCTGCAAAAATGATCAAACAAGATAGGTACGAAGAATCTCCTTTCGCATTGCACAATTCTTTGTTGACCGAATGGCAAAAATCTGAACTATCCAGAGTAGATTCAGCAGCTAGAGCTCAGTGCTTAATTAACATGTATTTTAATTTGAGCAAAAGTGAAAAAAATCAAGGTCTGCTTTGGTATTCCAGTATGTGTGTACTACCTTTTATTATTATTTGGGTTCCCTTTATGTATAATTCATTATTTGTGATAGAAACAGAAACATACTGCAATTCCAATTGGGATTTCGTTTATTGTTGGCTACCTACAACTGCAGGAACGGTAATAAAGAAGGCTTGCTCAGAAGTCTTTCGAGATATACATCCACAACTTGCTGCTTATCTCCAAGGTAAGCCAGCTTCAAAATCTTGTTTGAAAACTTTAAAGTGCGTATTTTAATGAATTTAAAAATATATGTAGTTTTATTGATTTAGGTTATGCAATTAGGAAATGCCAAAACGATGGAACCTGGCTGCCTGAAACACAAGCAAATTATGCAGATTGTGAAAACTCGTATCAACTATATATTTAGGAAACTGTGAGTTACTATCAACTCTTACTTGTTTTATAGAATCATGCATATTTTATATAACCTTTCCAAATAAATTAAAAAAAGCAAAAACAATTCTAGTTGATGTGAAAAAATATATTTCGACGGTTTATTAGTCCCTCACTGTAACACTTGCAGTTTTGCTTAAACAGATAAATTTATTTTTTACCTCCATCTAGCAACAAAACGTTGGGGTAGTTTTCTGAGAACATGTCCAGAAGCCAAGCTTAATAAGCTGTTCCAGCGTTGTTTTGAAACATGAGATAAAACCATCCGTTATAAGTAAAGCTTGTCATTCTCATTCCCAACAACAAATTAAAGTGGGTACCATAATACTGATGAAGTTGATGATGATTTGAAATCCCTGAGTGGCTCTACTTATTACCTAGTTAACATTTCATGAGAAGAATTTAATTCAAAGTACGTCTTGTTAATATCCCTAAAATATTAGGCCAACACTCCTGATGGACTGAGTTTTCTAAATAATTGGAAGAATCATGAGATGCATGAAACATTGACTTTGTGTATCATTGGAATAATTTAATACGCAGGAAGAAGACTACGTACTAGTACCTATGGTACATTATATGCTATTCATCGGATCAATTTTCTCACTTCTTTTCCTGCGAATTTCACTTATAATATTCGGTAATTTTCGGTAAGTTATAATACATATGTATCTTCAATGAACGAAACAATCTGTTGAATGAAAGTGTCAGTCATCCCATTTCCTGGAAATGGTTCTTGTGTATTGCATATCGCCAGTTTCCCGAGAAAGTGAAGGTCTCAATAAATAAAATTATTCTAATGCATTCTTTCAGGAAAACTTAAGTATCAAATGATGAGCTTTAGCGTCATAATTTATTATGATAGACACTACTGTGGTATTTTTACCTGTGTTACATTCTGCGCTTTATTAAATTTAAGCATATCATAGGAAAAGTTTTCTGTGGCTTTATTAAAATAGATAGCAATATGTTTTAATACTTTCCAAATTATGAAGCAAACTTATGAAACGTAATTTCTCTATGAGAGCTTTATTGTATCAGAATATTATAAGCAAACCTTCTCTCACAATCGACGATCTCATCAATGCCAAATCTGTGCAGGAGTTCGTGTCATATGCAAGGATTTTTTCTTGTTAGGCAAACCAATAGAACTCATATGCGTGAGAATTTCATTATTGTCACATATTTCTAGACTTGGAATTTCTATATGATTTCTGGAGACGAAAGAATACTGGAATACTTTGTTCTTAAACTATTATTACGACAGAAATTTGTGTTTATTCAAAATATAATTAGGGAAAGGTCGACGATACTGCTCCAAAACTTTTTTTGCTGATTTATATACAATGATTGCAATATTAAAGGCATTTTTGTGTTCCTCATAAATTTATAGTGTTCTGTTACTACATATTTCTTTTGAATTTTTTCTAATGCTTAGGAGACTCTGGTGTGATAGGGTCACGGTACATGTTCATCTTATACTTTCTCTCGTATTCCGTTTCATTATAATGCTTGTTATAACAGAACCCTCTGTTCTTGAACATGCCACCAGTTATTGAGACGTGGTACGTAAAAACTCAATTTATTTTCCTTTCACTTGAGAATTAAATTTACAGAATCTGACAGTTGGGCATTCTTTATTCGATTTACAACTTTCCTTTAGAGAATTCTTTGTGAGATCGTCTTGGTGCTATTTTTGTATTCAACTTTTGCTTCTGTGAGTTGGATGTTTAATCAAGGACTCTATCTGAACATTACACGTCCAGTAGGTGTTGTTTCCATAAATACACGCTATCACCTTAAAATTTACTATATAATTGGATGGGGTAACTTGATATTAAAAATGCTGCAAAATAATCCCAAAGAAGTACATGTAATGCTTTTCAAACGACATTGTTGCCTTTTAAGTGGTGCCCCTAGGTTTTGTTATTACTTATATTTTTGCGATGCTTTTAAAAAGCCAGGGGAAATGTTGGAAAGGATGCTCGGAAATGACCGAAATGCGGATTTTACTATGTCCTGTGATGTTTGAGCTTGTGGTTTGTACAAGTGCCTGAAGTGTTTCTCATTATGTTGATAAAAAACACATAAGCCATAGAAAACAAAAAGTTTCATGCTTAAAGCTTGAATATTGCAGATAAATGGAATATTCTTGCTGAACATTTTGCGAATTCTTCTGAAAAAAGTTCGCAGTTCCCACACACGACCAGATTCCTATCAACTGAAGTAAATCATAGAAGAACCTGAGACATAAAATTTCTATTCTCTCCGTCAAAAACTGATGTGACGCTTAAAACATTTACTTTATATGGATTTAGGGCAGCGGCCAAAGCAACAGCCTTTCTCTTTTCTGTGCTCGGAATAAACAACTTAATTTTGTTGTACAATCCGGAAGGCGAGTATAATAAGTACTTTGTGACACTCAACACGTTTTTTGGCTCAACGCAAGTATGAAATTTTTACCTCCACTAATTTTGCTTTCCTGTACCTTTCCTAGTAAACCTAAAGTGTACGTAAAGGATTAAACAAATGCTTATTTTTAAAACTATTGTTCCAGGGGATTTTTGTAGCGATCGTCTACTGCTTCAGTAACAAAGAAGTGTTAGCTGCTATTCAGCGATCGATTCAAAGGGTTAAGGCTAGAAGATTTGGGAATGCAAATGGAGGCCGAGCGCCAAGAATTGAGTGCCAGTAGGATCGTGTCCTCAAATTATATTGATGCTGAATGCTTTGCGTGGGAATCAACCTCACCAGTGCAATACTGGCAATTTGGAACAACCTGTGTAACAAAGTGCACCAGGTTTACATATATTTATACATTATCTGTAAGATTTGTGCTCACATATCATATGCATGGCTTATGATATGTAGATACAGATTCAGAAGATGGGGAGTCAGCGAAGGTTTTATTAACAATCTAATGTTTAGCAACAAACGGGCACCATCATTTAAAGAAATCTGTTCGCTGTTACCTCGAGATAGACGTGCGTATAATACAGTATGTATGTAGGTATTCCAGAACTGATAAAATTGAATGAAAAAACTACCATTACTTTTCGTGTAACACACACGTATTAATATCACGGCGCTTGACATGACTTCAATTCATCTTGGAATAGAACGATGAGTAGTTCAAAGCGGAATGCTTGAATGCTATTGCAGCTTTTGTATTAAAGAAGCTCATACAGGAGAAAAAAATTTGACAGGACGTGCAAGTTAACGAACCGATAAAAAGAAAATGTGTAAGTGGAATGATTCATAACATTTTTATAGAAATGAATAAAAGCACGAAATGAAAAATGAATAGTATAGGAGGATCTGAAGATTGTCAAGGTCGAGGAATTAAAAGATAAAAACCTACTTTTTTACACGATCAACGAGCTGGATAGTTTTTAATGAAAAATCCACTTACGGTAAACTCTTGTGGGCACGAATACAAATTTTATCAGTAAAACCAAGACCATCATGGAACAATTTATTGTCGTTGGGGCTAGTTACTGGCTGACATATGCTTTGTCACCAATCTTTCATATTGCTTTGGGGCAACCTTACAAAAGTTCACCCGCCGTTCTATGTTTACTGTGTGAGGTTCTTTCTACTTTCACTTCATATTTTGCAAAGAAAAAAAAACCTATTGATCACCCTAATTCTCAAGGTAGTAGCTCACATTTTACGGTTTTGGGCTCTTAGAGCCAAAAAATAGCCAATTGGTAACGATTCCGGTAAATTAAGGTGATAAACCCCAAGAAAAACATTTGAAAATTCATTTGTTGTTTACTATTTATATCAGGTATGCAAATACTCAAACCCTTAATCATGTTTCAAAGCCTTTGCTAATTTTTTTTAGACAACCGCGGACCACGAAAGGTTATCTATTCCCCTTACTTTACACAATCACATCACCAATGTCATTTTGTACCACATCTTTCAAAGCCTTTTTCCGTCGTGCATCAAGAAAATTTTGCAGCTAGTTCTTTGGCGGCTCGATAACTTCCTTGTTGCGGAAACTCATGAGAATAGGTATATGCCAGTTTGCAAAAGGAAGCTAGGAACAGAGTAGTGGGAATATGAATGGTAGTGTGATGACTGCTAGATTATGCTATATGAAATATTGTTATTTTAACGACAGTTGTAACTGGTAACTTCCAAAGCAAGTTACAAATCAAATGAAAAATATGTTACCTTGGACAAGTAAAGATGTTTCAATATTATTATTTTGATAAGCCTTAAGCAGAAACAAAAATTTTCTAATTATTTCCTTTGAATCCTTGTAATAACAATGACGTTTGCAAGATGATTTTCCACTCATTATACCTGAAGTAGTTAAAATTGATTTCATGCTTTCGCCTAGGAAGAATTGCGAAATAAGATGGTTCGGCCAGTTTCATCTATAATAATACTAGTAAAACCGTGCACGATAAGAAAAAACAATCAGATGAATAAAAATCCACTGGCGAGCGTGATTTGCAGAAGTTCCAATCCTTTAATCTTCTCTGATATTTTGGACTTTCTTGTTTGCTAGTTCATGTATACATGGAAGGAGTGCAGTGCATTTTTAAGGTATCATCCAAATTTTTTGTTAGTCCTTCATTTACTTTTATTACATAGATTTAGTATACATACGGAAATATAGTAGTATACAGAAAACTACAAAAGAATGGCATCAGTTGGTCCCCTAATTTACTCGGACTCTAGCACGCCTGGATGTGACTGCTGTATTAAAAACAAGATTCCAACACGGAAAAAACTTTTTTTTTTAAATTCAAGATTTTTTAGTTGTAATAGCACCAAAAACCGTGGCAAAGCTCCAAGTTAAAGGCCACTTGAAAAATCGTCAAAATGATGACAATTAATTCACAAATAGTGAAGTGTGTATTGTAGATAGTGACGAAAAACTTGTTCCCATATTTGTGTGTTCCCATGTTGTTGAATTGTGTAGTATTTCAGCTTTGAGCAAATAATACAAATTTTCATCCGTCTAGCAACTACCATGCACGTATTTGAAAACTTGATTGGTTGATTGATATAAAACAAAAAATTGCTTACATGACAATCTTATTCCAAAATATTGCGTATCACCTTATTTTCACTTTACTTAACTGGTCATGCAATATGTTTGAAAATTGTTGTTAGCTTGAAGACCAGATTGATATTAAAAGTTTATTATTTAAATTATTTACGAATTCAAATTATCACTTTGGCAAATCTTTCGGTATTTTATTCATCTTTTGAAATATTTACGTGTCACTGTACTGAACTAGCGTACCTGCAAACACGAAAATTAAAGCATATTATTGATAATTTAAGCTTGACAGATAACTTAAAATTGTGAATTTCCACGTTTTTAGTCTCGAGTTTATATTAATATATTAGCATTATATACAGTGTTTTAGAAATACATTTTCAATACAAGATAGATGGATTTATATTTCTCTATTACGTTTACATCTTAGATCAAATTCTGAGCATCACTAAAAGCTTGGGAAGACAACTTGATTCTCTCAATCGGGTAATTCAGTTTGACGATTGTACGCTAGCCACTGTAATATTTTAAAACCTTCTTATTTCATAATGATCTCATTGTTTTAAATCTGAGAGGTAAACCATCTTTAAAAATGTTTTATTTGTTATCCTGAAGCGCTCCTTACAATTTGGTTTTTTGCATCACTCAAATAATTACTTGGACAAGAGACAAACCTTCAAAACATATACCAACAATATTGCTAAAATAGTTACATTGTTTCACAAAGAAATGCAACTGCCGAGGTGCTAATCCCAGCAACAAACACAATAAATATAATAACTTTGTTATCTGACCACTCATGCTTGCCATTAGAGAATCTTTTTTCCCATGCATGTTGCTTCATTTTTCACTTTCTCCAACAAAACTGGGCCACCAATTTAATAGACCAGATTCAACAATAGCATTCCTCCTTCTCAAAACTAATGATTTCTTCCTTCTCCCTTCCAATTTACATTTGCAAGTTCTTGTGGTGCCACTAAGGCTACCTTATTACATCGTCTTAATGACTGAAATAGTAGTTAATCATTCATTTTGCGAATAATCTTATAAAATATAATTATTGGTACATACCGATTGAACATTCTTGTTTCGGAAATCCTTAATGACGAGAAATTAAGGAAGCTGAGTTTGCTAGAATGTCGCTGAAATGTGGATAAAACTTTGTATGCATTTTCAAAAAGGTCCAGTTATAGCTACTGCGTCATCTACTCCATTTTAATGATTCTAAAATAACTTTAAAACCTCAGTCATACAGTTTATGTGCTGTTCATTGGTGAAACGTTCCAATTGTTTGCTTACTTTCATGTCCCTTTGTTGTCAGTACTGTCAGTAGATCAAATGATCAAAACCTATAAAAGCAGATCTTTTGTAAACTGTTGTTTACAAATTCTTCTTATTTCGTGTATGCAATAGGTATTCTTAATCCAAGAAAGTTATGACTATACTCATAATATATACTATACCGATAATCCTGCTACTGCCAATGGTTGACGCCTACTGGTCTCATTAAAGGTATATCCTGATCTATTTGTATATTGCGTAAGTGATTTAAATACACAAATGAACGGTTCGTACCGGAGTTACTCATCCATGCTAATGTCAAAGCACTAAATATCAATATACCTAACCAGACATTCCAAACATGAAACATATTCACAAATCCCTGAATCTCAAGTCCTCCAATATGTTTCCTCCACAACTTATGAAACAACCTGATGTAAAGGACTCAACTATTGGCAACCCAACATACAATTCTTAGGTGACCTGCTGTGCATCAATGTAGAGTTGTGCTTTTTCAAATGTATCTTTGGTGCTTTTAATTGAATGAATTTTTCCGTTGATACAAACTTGATCTTTATTTGAAGTCATTATATGAGAAAAATTTTCCATAATATTGCAAAGTCGGTGAGCCAATCTCTGAAATAATTTATCATTTGGATAATTAAAAGGTAGTTCCTCTAGTGATAAATGTGTTCTTGATCCAGGTTGTTCCTTATTTCTTGCGAATTGATTTTCGAAAACATCGAGGCGATACATTTTGCTATCATGACCGCTTGGACCATTCAATGATCAGTGAAATCAATTCTGCGATTTTGAGAATTGTAATATGTCAAAAATTGATCCAATCACATTTAACTCTTTTTTTATAGTCCATTAATTTTTGTATTCTGGGCAAATTTTTAAAAATTAGACGAATGATATTTTCTTAAAATTTTAATACTTGTAAAAGTAAATGTGATTGGTGAGAACAAGTTCTTGATTGTATGATAGTAGGAAGTTCAATAAAATTTCAGGAAATTTTCTTGGTTTTGTATTCACCCACATTTTCCGATCGTAACGACTCATTTTTCGAACACGTTTTCTAGGTAAAATCGCAGTATTATATCGGAATATCGGAAACGCCGAGAGTATTGAATACAGCTATAGTTCATATTGTTGATACGAGTATTGAATTGTTTGTGGTGAAGTAAAACCAATGAACGATATTCCGGATACAATTCAAAGCATACCTGGTAATTCCAAAATTTTGTGTTCATGACGAAATGGAAAACTTTATTCGCGTGCATGCACCGTACAAGGGTTCATGTTTATGAAGGATTCCGTTTGCTTTATACGGCAAATAGGTTCCTTGTTGAAGAGAACAGATCCACTTCCTTTTATTCTATGACTATTGACACTCAGTGTTCCTGAGAGTAACCATTAAAGACTGTGGGGCATGTAAAATTTATCAGATCCCCATAAAACACTTACCTCCTCCTTGGTATTTCTACGCTCCTCTGTACAGAAGAGCACGTGACACGCTGTTAAGGAGCGAACCGGGGAAATCCCTCGGGGCCCCAACGAACTTGGGGACTAATAATAGAACAGAATCCGAAAACAGTCACTGGAATAGTAATTGAAATAGGAAGCTACTCCTCTTAAAATTGGTTTAAAAAATTTGCATTTAAGCAAACCATTTTCAATTTTTTCATGTATTTTCCGCGTTACAATACACACTTATCATAACTTTAAACTAATTCCACGTAAACATACTGATACGAATCTTTCTTAATTCCAAATATTGAAGATTTTATTTTCAACATATGTAACCAGTGCAAATCCTTACTCAAAATGAGCCTGGGAAGGGTCTCGTAGCAACGGTTATTTTCGTATAAAATGAAGTAGTAATTTTAGAAACTTATCAACGCATTGCGGAAGGACATTTCAATGTTTACGGTTAAGGTCCTTGGGGCCTATCACAAAGATTGCTATTAATGCTTTGTTACACCAACAAATATTTAAGAGCTTTTAGGATGCAAATTTATTTGTTCATATAAATACTTTCTCTCATAGGGATCGACTTACAATAAACCTTGTAAGCTTTTAAACATATTATTATAGAGCATGGAAATTCTTCTTAAAAAGTTTTTCTTCGAGTTTTTACACTGTGGTTTAAAAAATGAACAAAGCTGAGAAAATTACTAATCAAATATTTTTAATGCATGATATTTACCACTTTTGAGTGGTTTTAAGCGTAGAAAGATCACTTAAAACCTCATATTTTTGAAAACATGGTGTAACATATACGTTTCGTTATCTTTTCCTAAAACTGATTATTTAGTATAACAACAGGCCCATATTTGCTAATCGGAACGTAAAATTACTATGAAATCTTCAAGGATCGTCAAGATTAAACTTCTGGTCTAGTTTCAGGAAAAACAGCTACACATCTTTTTTATTTTAACATTTAAAACGACAGTTTGGCAAATAAAATCTAAATAAATAATATCTCGAACAAAAATGTAAATAAATAACATCTCGAATAAAAATCTAAATAAATAATATCTCGAATAAAAATCTAAATAAATAATATCTCGAATAAAAATCTAAATAAATAAATAATATCTCGAATAAAAATCTAAATAAATAATATCTCGAACAAAAATGTAAATAAATAATATCTCGAATAAAAATCTAAATAATAATATCTCGAATAAAAATCCAAATAAATATCTCGAATGAAAATCTAAATAAATAATATCTCGAATAAAAATCTGAATACATATTTGAGATTTTAATTGACTGGGTTTTTTGGAATTGACAGCACCTTTTGATTGTCATTTTCAATAGATGTTGTGTAAAAATTGATATTTCTCAGACAGTTTGCATACAATTGGCATGCTCAATTAAATGCATCTATGAAAACAGAATCTTCTGGTGGTATAGATGCATAGTATGCATGCATTTCTCTAAATTAACTGTTACGATGTTGTACGTACGAGTAGTACAAGAAGAATCTTTAACATGTAAAGTTGTGACTTATGTCGTGTATGTATATTTGAGAATATGAATTTGTATCAGATGAGATTATGCTTATGAGCTGCCATGCAGCAATTCTATTTTTTGTCTCTTCAAGACTCATAGTTCACTGTTCTTTACTCATTGTTCATTGTACCTAAATCTATCACTAAATTGTTAAGTGAAATATTATAATTTGACCATTGTAACCTTACACGTGTAGCCTCATTTTTAAGAGCAAACTGTAATTTTCCTTTCTACTAATTTCAAGTTCATTGCTCACTTCTCTTGGGTCTTTCGTTGCAAGCAGTCGACTCTCTTTATACACTAAAAAGAGACGTTGAACATTTTAAGTCTTACTTTTTACTCAATAAACCGAACAGCCAATTTCTATTTTTAGACCCAACTAAACTGCCCAAGTTTACATTCATTTACCACCACCTCAGGTGGCAAGCATAGAGAAGTCACAAGTAGCCATTAAATCTTTGAAGCTAGCACATCTTCAACCTACACCTCATCGTGCATCTCATCCACCGCACAGATGTAAAGTGTAATGAAGTTTGAGTTTTGTCACTTCAAAGCAAAATTTAGAATCTGAGAGAGTGCACGCTAGAGTTTTTTCATGGGTTTTAGTGTACATTCAAAATTATGAAAAATAGTGTTGTCTTGTAGGTTTTATTTTCATATGAAAGAAAGTCCTCAATTTGAGACGAAATTTTCCGTTTAGGCAAGGACGTTGTAATTATCTTGTTTGTTAGGGCATACTCGACTTATTATAAGCTGGGTGGAATCAAAGAAACATATTGCTATTTTTGCCATAATTAGCCCAGAAGTTTAAACTACTTAACCTTTGGGGATTCCAAAGTCATTTTTCGTTCAAATCAGCACCTGTAAATTTCAGATTTTGCATAATCATTGGTTTTGAAACAAACTATTCAAATGCTTATGTGACACACTAATTTAAAAAGGTTTTTTAAGTTTTAGGTTTTCGGTGATCATTCTACGGTTGAAATTCCTCTTTTTGTTGGGTTGAATTCATTCGGTCAGTTTAGTTATCAAAGGTTTTAAAAAGCATTTCGAATTTATGCTAAAAAGTTATTTAAAGGTCACCCAAAACATGTTTGTGTTTCTGAAAACCCTTTCCCGGGTCATTTTAATATTTACGAAAGACTATTAGTATCTGTAATACCTTTCCGAAATCCTTGTGTCGAAATTTCTTAGACGAAGTTTTTTTTCAGTCGAAATTTATATATAGGCGAAAAATATTTGTGTTGAATTAGCATGCTGTCGAAATGTAAATTCCGAAATAAGTAGAATTTTTTGGCAGCTCCAAACTGCCTTGTCACAATATGTGATCGCATACAATGTCATCGAAGTTTGTATAGTTTTATTTCCCAAAGAAGTAGCAAGTAATCTGCCCTATATTTATAAAAGATGGAAAACCAAAATGGAAACATCGTTCCGGAGAAGCAGTTAATTTCCGTAAACGACTAAGAAATTCTCATCCCAAGCTAAAGTACAACAACATGTTATACACTTTTAAAAAAAATGTTAGTGGTATTAAATATTATCGGTGCAAAGAAAGATCTATCTGTGCGGATAGAGCTGTTTTAAAGCGTGACAGTACAGTTGAAGTGACGCATTCACATGCATGCAGGATTTTTGAGTATGAGTAAGTGCATTTTCTATACATAATATCGTTAAAACAATCGAAATGATTGTTAAGAAGAATTAAAAACAATTCAATAATTTGTGGTCATAATTTGTAGATGTGACATTGTTGCTGCAAGAGAAGAGATAAGGGAATTTGCTGTGTCCAATCCATTCATCCCACCAGCAAGAGTCATCCTGGAAACCCAGCAAGCCTTCAGACCAGAGACTTTGCAGGCACTTCCAAGAGAGGATTCCCTAAAAACCTCAATCCGAAAAATCCGGCAACCCAAAGAATTGATAGAACCAAAAACTCGATCAGAGTTAGTTTTGGATAATATTTCATCTCAGACGACAGTAGGAGAACTGTTCCTTTTTCATGATTCAGAAGACGACCAACGCATTCTCATTTTTGCATCTGACGCTCAATTAAATGTTCTTTTTCATACTGCCTGTATGTTTGGTATTAACATATAACATTCCACACACTAAAATATTCTGACTGCAATCTATAATTTTTTGGGAACCTGTTCTGTATGGTGCATAGATGGAACATTTGATGTAGTCCCTTCCTTGTATACTCAGCTACTCACAATTCATGGTGTTTCAACGCGTGGACCAGCCACGTTCGTCTTTCCTTTAGTTTTTTGTATGTTGCCAAATAAGTTAGCGTCCACATATAGATATGTATACCATCAGCTCAAATCATGCTCAGAATATGTAGTTAAGCCAGAGATAATCCTGTTAGGCTTTGAGGTGGCTAATATCAAAGCCGAACATATTCAGATGTCACACTGAGAGGCTGTCATTTTCATTTTGATCAGTCTCTGTATAGAAACTTTAGTACAAGAAAGAAAAGTGAATATGAAAATCACGAGTTTTCAATATTTATGAAAAAGGTTTTTGGCTTAGCTTTTGTGGATCCAAAAGATGTTAATAAGGCATTTGATATGAGAGTAGAGTCTTCCAACTACACAGGAGCATTGCAAAATGACATGGAAGAAGTTTTTTCTTATTTACAAAGAAATTCTGTAGGTGACATGTACACTCCGCCATTGTACGCTCATGCATTTTGAAGTGTTCATGAGTGTTAAGGAAAATGTTCCTCGAACAACAACGCAGTTAAAAGTTGGCATAGACACCTTACTGTCATAGTTGAAGGTTCGCATCCTCCTATGCGAAAAATTTTACTTTTAATGCAACAGGATGAAGATGGCTTCCCATTCCCCGTGTTAAACAGAGTCCTGTTAAGGCTACGCAACCGCAACCAACAAACTTAGCCTAAAATTTCAAAATTATTACCAAAAAACTTTCCAACCTTTACACCATACCACACTTCAATCTGACATTTTACTGATTGGTTTAGCACACACCGTTAACATTGGTTTGAGTGATTGGTTTGGTTTTCAGTTCAAGTGCGAATCCCTTTTAATCAAAATTACAAATTGGCCCAGAAAACTACAGGTATTTTGTTTGAAAAGCTTTCCACCGCTTGCGACACCACTATTGCCTTCGGCTGGTTAAGCCTAGGTGTAAGAGAGACATTATGACAGAACTTGGATTATAACTCAAGAAATATAAAAGTTTTTGACGTTTGTGTAAATATCCATGAAAATAACGCCATACTAGCATAGAATAAAAAGTTTGGAAGAGTTTTAAGAAGCATAGAAATTTTGGTATGGTTATGCTTTAGACTCCCCACACATTTTGCATTTTCCTCGTTTGATAATCTTGTTTCCACTCGCTTTTCATGAAAAGAGGATTTTGGCATATCTCAATGCATGTATGCAGGTTCTTTCATTCGCAAAGATTGTAATAGCACAAATATCAAGCACACAGATTCGCAAAAAAAGCAGGATCAAGTTCAAAATGAGAGTCAGTCATTACCAGACTGTTCACAGAGCCACAGAGAAAGTCAGACAGACACATTTTGTTAAACTTTCTCTCACGTCCTTACTTTACACCGTCTTAAAGGCAGACTGAACAGCATTCCAAGGCCAACAGCGTATGTACCTGAAAAAAATTTTGAAGAAGTAAAAGTATTCGGCATAGCATTGACGCACTTTAAACATTGAGTCAGTCAAACACTAAATTGTGCAGTAAAATCTGAAACAAAAACCCTTACAGTTTGGTCTGACATGGAGTTCCCAATTAAAAATATTGTTGGAGACATCTGGAGCAACAAATCTGTTGAAAGCTTACTAAAAGATTGGCAAATCTCCCAGTTAGGTGAAGTGCGTTCCAAGTTGGAGGCAAAATGCTTACTGCAAATATGGTTCAATACTAGCTACGATGAAAATTTTGAAGGTTTGAGTGCATAGTTTTCTTGAAATTATTGTGCCTTTTTTCGACAAAAAGTAATTACAGTTCTGCATTTTTTAAACCAGAATCAAGATGCCCAATAATTTGGGACGACGTGCATTGCTGGCCAGCCATTTCGTCGGGTGCTAACATATCCAAGTCGTGCACCGAAATATTTCAAGAAACACATCCCCAGTATGCAGACCATTTAAGCGGTAATTGCTATCCACAAGTTACATTCATTATATACATTGCTAGTGAACATATATTGATTAGAAAATGCTTTTTTCATGTCACATCAAATCAAGGGCATGTGCCAAAGGCAATGTATCCAACTATAAAGAATGCACGGATTCTTTCACGTCCTACCTTGATGAAATCGTAAGAATGCATTTTGCTACTGCAAATTCACAAAATTACTTGATAATTGAAAACAATGGGCTTAAAAATGTGTACACAGGATGAAGATAACGTATTGGTCCCTATGGTTCACCACATGCTTTTCTTCGGATCAATTGTTTCTCTTGTTTGTCTGGTTACATCGTTGGCAATATTTCGCTACTACAGGCAAGACAAGCTAAAAAAGTATTCTTTATGCATTCAGACAAAAGTGGTAAAAAGATGTGCGTCACGAATCCCCCAATGTCTACAAATTTTCTACCATTCGTAACACAAAGGTGTTAATAGTCGGAAGCAAATTTTATGCTTCCATAGATTTTTGGGGCATTGTATAAAAATGTGATTGCACATGAAGGCCTTGTGCTTGACTGCATATATGTCGTAAAATGAATAACAGAAGATTTGACATGGCTGCATATATTTACCTAGAAATGAATGAATGATGAGCATGTACATAATTGTTAGAGTTTATTACGTGGGTATTTTAGAAGTCTTCGCTGCGATCGAGTAACTGTCCGTATTCACCTGATGTTATCCCTGGTCATTCGGTTTGTACTTATTTTCATTATCACGGAACCGTTTGTGATTGGTCATGCCAACAGCTACAGAGACGTGGTTTGCAAAACAAATGACATTTCAAAGCAAAATTTAACAAAACATTGAGATTTGCAAAATGAATATTTCATGCAGACATTCGTTGTGTTTGACTTTTGGTAATCCAGGAAGTCCTTTGTGAATCTGTGTTGATCCTATTTTTATACTCAACATTTGCTTCTATAAGTTGGATGTTTATTCAAGGACTCTATCTCAACTTCGCTTTGATGGTTGGTACAGCCCCGATAAGTCCTCGCTATGAGTTTCCAATTTACTATTTTATAGGATGGGGTATGTTGAGATCACAAACCTTATTTTTTATCAAATAGTAGGAACGAATGAACATGATTGAATTCACAATGACCATGCATCTGCCACAGCTATTTCAATGAAAAAGCATTTCTCAATGTTTGAACTTTTAACCCGAATATTTTCTATGCTTCCTTAAAAATTGCCTGCCTACAGTTGTCCCCGCTGCATTTGTGTCTGTGTATGTGGTTGCGATGCTTTTCAAAGATCAAGAAAGCTGCTGGAACGGATATTCTGAAATGGAAGAGATGTGGATCTTGATGGTTCCTATTGCATTTGAGCTTGTGGTTAGCATAATAATATTTCATATTTACAGGTGTATTAATTCAGTGCACTTAGACTTGTTCCGGTTTTACAGGTCAATGGGTTATTTCTCCTCAACATTTTACGAGTGCTGCTACGCAAAGTTCGAAATTCACACTCGCGACCTGATTCCTCTCAACTTAAGTATGGTTCTTTATAAAAGTCGTTTGGAAGTTTGTACCAAATACCAATATCATAATTGTCAGAGTTTATTGCTCAATATTTGATTTGAATTGTTTCAGGGCAGCCGCGAAGGCAACCGCTATTCTCTTTTGGGTCCTTGGAATTAATAATCTGATTCTACTCTACAATCCTGGAGGCGATTACAATAAATACTTTGTGACACTCAACACATTTTTTGCGTCAACTCAGGTAAGAATTGATTTACCTAGTTTATTTACCTCTACAAGTCAACCAAAGTATGTCCTTTCGTGCTATGTGTTGCTTTGCATTTATTAATGTTATTTCCGCCCTTTCAATACGCTTGCTAAGAACTAACAACGAAATATTATTCTTGGGAACATAAAAGGTGAAATGGGCCCAGACGCTTAGGCGTCATTCTTCCGGAATCCCATTGTCTACTTTAGACGGGAGTAACTTTCCGGGAACGCCAGGAATGAAATTAAATCACAAGTTTTCCTCTAAACAATTAGGAACAGAAAATACTAAAAAGGAGGGGGTGTAAAATTGATTAACTCCGAATGGCTTGAAATTTTGCGTGTAGCAAATATAAGCCATTCAGAATGGCTATGCAAAATTTTAGATCTCAACGTTCAATAGTTTTGAACTAATCCAAACTAATAGTAAGCCCAACTTTTATAACCACCGTAAATTTCCAATTAAACACCCCCTTCCGATTACCACCCCCTCCTAAATAGACGCCCGGGCGTCTACAGACTAAAAAGATCACATATGATCGTAGATGCCCCTTCCGATTACTAGCCCCCTTCCAAATGAAGGCCCTGTCAAAAAATCGACTTCATAAACCTGTACCTCTGCCTATTATATGGAAACAACGACAAAAATTCTCCCACATATGAAGATTTTTAGAATTTTGAATTCACTTTTGTACACTAGTCTATGGAAAAATTGTATTTTCAATGCTTTTTATCAAATAAGCAAAGGCATAAGAAAAGTCAAAAGTAGATGAATGTTTTAGACGCCCCCTCAAAATCCTTGCCCTTCTAAATAGACGCAGGGGCGTCTACAGACTCAAAAATCGCAACTTGCTCTTAGAAGGGCCAGCGTCTATTTGGAAAATTTCGGTATTTAATATCCTTCCTGACTTCAAAAATAGCTGCTTTCATCAAAACATAACAGTTTACACTGTTCATCTTAAGGATCAGGGTATCCATAACCACTTTTTTGGAAACTTTTTCTGTAGTTGATTTTGAGTAAATTTTGTTCTGGATAGGTGACATTGCAATATTTTATATAAAAGAATAGAGTTTAAATTTTAAATCAACAATTATTTCTGTTTACAATATTTGGCACCATACTAAAATGAACCTGGGAAACGTTTAAGAAACAGATACATACATTTCTCAATGGAAAACTTGCTATTGGCAGTTATATTTGTTACATTAGGTTTAAGGTTTCAGAACTCGTATACAGTTAAATAAACATTTTGTCACCTCACAGGACTTTCACTGGAGTGAAAACAACTGGTATTTCGTGAAAAGCTTTTGTAGAAAAATTGAGTAGCATGAAATTCTGCGAAGGCTTTGTTTGAACATTGTTCAGAAAATAAATAAATAAAATTGTAAAGGCTGTTGAATTGAAAGGAAGCAAAAATTTACAATTCTTGAACTCAAACAAAGTTTACCTTTCTTTATTTTAGAGGAAGCTTTCAGAAAAATAGTTAATACAAAGGCTTTGAATCTTTATTTATCTCAGATGATATTATTTCAAATTTTAGTCACTAAAATCTAGTCTGTTTATTAACGTAGACAAGTAACTCAAACTGAACCTACTACAGAACCACATGTTAAAAATTAAAAAGTAGAGCTCGTCCTGAACATGTGTAGGATTTTTTCAATGCAGAAATACAGATCTTCAATCTCATTAGGTATATGGGTCAATTTAGTATGCCAGATTTAAAAAGCATTACTAGTATTTAGAACTTACCAAATTGAAAAGTGAAAGTTATCAGAGTGCCCCAAAAATTGATAAGTGCCATATTGACAACCCTGTATGTGCATTATATTACAGGGAATATTTGTTGCAATCGTATACTGCTTTGCTGATAAAGAAGTTGGTGCTGCTATTCGGCGTTCCATAGAAAGAGCACACTCCAGAAGGATGGATAATTTGAATCTCGTTAATTTGGTTCCGCACTTGGCCACAGCAATGGAAGGACTTCCTCGTCGACAGAATGACCAATGTTCAAGCATAAATTAGGAAAATTTTGCTTATTACATTAATAAGGCATGTCCCACAGCGAAGGAATAATTTTTGCTTTTTCCCATATTTTCAAATACTGAGACGCGATCATCGTGGTTTTTATATATAATATAGAGTAACTCATGATAATCTTTCTAAACGCAAAGTTTTGTTCACACATGAGGCTGTATATCAGAGTAACATAAAAAAAACTTTGAGCCCACCATATTTCGCTGTTCCAAAATATTCCTTATTTTGGGATTTTTTTATTTTGTTCGTCCTAATCGACCGAAAAGCAGACCAAATCGACTCAAATGATTGATTTATATGTATTTAAGCAAAAATCTGACGATTTGGGTATTTTTGTGCCAGTTCATAGATCTTCAGTCAGCAAATCACAATAGAGTCTGATATGGACCATTTCTGACAAACTAACGTAGATTTCATGTTCCAAATTTATGCAAAGTTGTCAAAAAGTCCTATACTACAATATTTTACAATATGCAACCGCGCAAAAATCAAATATCAATTAAATGTTGGAAAAGACATATGTAACAGGACTTGATTCAATGCTCACAAATTTGAAATATCTTTCATTGTAGGGCTGAGAAATTAATGCACTGTAAGTAAAACAAATTATTTCTTCCTTGTGGTAACTTTGACATCATTGTTGTGGCATAGGAGGCTCAAAATCAATTCAAAATTCAAAGGTTGTGAACTTCGCTTATTTTGCATGTTAGGGTGTTTGCACGTATATGTATATGGGATTTTGAATGTGTAATCAGTTATGATTATTTATTTTGCTTTCATTATGAAATCAATGCAGAAATGTCAAAAATTTCAATACGTATCCTTGTTTTTCTTTGTCTAACAGCAAAACTATTAATTATTGCAATATCTACATATTTTAAGAAAATTTTTGGTATCAAACCCATCCAATCCTTCCTGTCCATTAATTCTTTTTCCAATGCTTCGTTGATTTTTTATTTTTAAGTGGTTACATTTTGTAAGATATTGTGATATAGGACTTCTTAAAAACTTTGGAACATGAAACACATTAATTTCTCAGAAATGGTCCATATCAGACTCTTTTGTGGTTGGCAAGATCCATGAACTTGTACAAAAATACCCAAATTGCTTTTTTTGCTTAAATGCATATTAACTAATCACAAAAGGTGATAAGGTCTGCTTGTTGGTCGATAAAGACGAATAAAATCAAAAAAAAAATCCAAAATATTCCTTATTTGGGGACAGCTAAACAAGGCCTTATTTTTTTATGTTACTCTTATATACAGCAATACATGAGTCCAAGACGTTGCATTTGAAAGAGTATGATTTATCCAATATTATATGTAGAAACCAGAATTATTGTATCTCAGTGTTCGAAAATATGAAGGTAAAAAAATTAATCCTTCTCTGTGGGACATACCTTACTTCCGGGACATGATCTACTATTCATACTCATTATATAAACTGATTCACAATTTATGTACCCATGAATGGAATGATAAAACGGAGATAAATTAATGCAAGTATTCAGTGTCACAGGCTTCATCTCAGGTAATTTCCAATGGTTTGAGTTGTTGTAACATAGACCCATTCCAAATCAAAGAGATAGTTAGTCCACCGTTTGGATTGATTGTGCTATTAAAATGCAAACTTTTAATAAATGTCATCAGAAACTAGCTAGTTAAGGCAAGCATATTATTTATGTAATTTAAAGAGGTTGGATGGGTGACGAAATGCGAATATGTGCATTGATTCTAATAGTTGCTAGGTCACAAGGAATCTATCTGTTTGTTCTTAAGTACCATTGTTAGAGCAGTATTTATTACAAGCTAATATTCGTGTTTCCAAATCTTGTAAAAAATCATCATTAGTACACGCTGTACATATTGGCTAAACATAAATATATATGTCAAAAAAATTTGAGTGTGGTACAAGTTTTTTGGATTAACATTAATTGATGTAAATATTAGAAAAAACATACATTTGATTAAAACTATCAAGCACAACTATATTATTCCACACAACCATCATGTACATAACTCATAAAATTGAGGTATCCGTATCTTACCTCAGTGAAACCTTGATAAATGTTTTGCTTAAAATCTTTGAGTTTCCATTTTTCTACAAATAAATGAGCATTTGAATGTCTATACATAAATGCTTTATTTCTTTGACATGAAACCTAAATTCATATAGTGCTTTATAAAGCTGTTTGGTTTCATATAATCAAACAACGTTTCCAGGTTATATCAGAGCTTTAATAGTGAACAAACTTATTCATGCTCCTTCCCCATTAGCTAACATTCAGCTGGGATTTATATAACTGCAAAGAAAAATCTATTTCGTAAGAAATTTAATATCCAGGTGGTTCACTTGACTTTCGTCTCATTGATAAAATATGAAGAATTAAGTGGTCAGTACATTTAGACGTAGGTTAGTTTCAATGAAACAAATGTCAAAACTCTAATTGAATCGTACACAATTGCATTATATTGTGTTAGAAAATAAACCCTAAAGCCTGTCACAGCCTTTGTGTAAGCAAAGAAACAATGATATCCAATGTTGGCTTCAAGCTTTTCTCAGTAGTATAGATCGGAATGCAATTCCAAAGGAAGATTTTGACACGTAGGAAACTAATCGATAAATAGTAACCCAATTGAATATAATCATAAGTAAATATGGAAGAAAGTGCTACATTTTAATAGTCTAGCGCTTGCACAACCAGGAGATGCAACTGACATAAAGTTTTTTTGATGATGAAATGATTACAATCACACACACAGTTATCGAAGTAATGCAAACGTGACTTTGATTTGAAGGTAGAACGGTCATGTGAAATTCTTGGGGTGATTGTAGAAGCTTCTGGAGAGTTTTTATTCTTATGAAATTTCATTTGCGCAAATCAGGTTTTTAATGAGTTTGAGACTCCTGGAGTGTACTGGCGCATACTTAAGAGCACTCCTGTCGCATTAACAATTCAGTAAATTTAAACGAACTTTTGTGCAAAGGTACAAGTCTAAACTCAAAACGGGGTTATACTAAAAAGTTGAATGGTTGGGCCATCAAAGCACGCCTACATCTTTTTCCAAACAAAGTTAATAGACAGTTATAATATTTGGATCCTCTCCATGTTGGCGTGACGGTGCAGATACTGGAATTATGCAATAGTTCAAGCCCATTTCTGGACGAAAATTAACTTCAGGAGAGGTGTATCCGGTAAACGTTGATCAAATGTCATTACGCAACCACGTTTATCTTTTTGCGCCTTTGTGTGATTAGCACAAAAGGCAGTTTTTACTTCCAAGTGGGTATTTGTTCATAATATTGCAAAAGCTATCTGTACTAGCATAAAATCTCAAACAAAGAGAGAAGCCCTGAAGCAAAATTCAGAAGGATTTGATGAAAATTTACAAAACAAAATTTACGAAAATAAACATAATTTATTCCTCAACTAACCTATACCTTATTTGCTACTATTCTTGTTCAATTATCTACCCTCCCTGATGAGCATCTACGGAAACGATCGAAACGTGGGAGTTAAGAAAATAAACTTTTTTACCTAACACTTGAGTTCCCGAATAATTTATTCATTTCGTCACAACCCTAAGTTATCTCATTTCCCGTCTTATATTGGTGCTAAGTACCAACATACCAAATTTGATTCAAATTTTCAAGCACTTTTTCTGCAATCTTGATAAAAAAGAGAGACAGATGCGCTGATAATGAGCAATAGATCTCTACCAATCAAGCATTATGTGTATTTGACAGTTAATATGAACATGATGACTCACTTTGGGTGTCTACAATCGATGGCATCAAACCAAAACTTACAAGGTTGTTATATGAAGCAAAAAGTTTTGCATTATAATTATTTACGTACGCACTTTTTATCTTTTTCATAGAAGTGCACTAAAATGTTCCTTAATCATTGGCTGCCTCACAAAAATTTGCATTTGCATAAAATTTTCTCGAATTTCCTTTGTAGCAGCGTCATTCTTAATACAGCACTTAATAACCCTTATTTGCTTCATCTGCAAATTTAACACATATTCGTGACGGAATTTCTCTTCGTTACTTTCACCATCGTGATTTACAACCAAAGCCAGCCTCTAGTGGACTTCTGATCTAGACACACTTCAAGAAGCAGTTTCATTCATATCTTCTAGCTTCTCGATTCACACCTAATATATAGTTCTGTTTTCAACGAGTAAATGCTCAATATTTTGACAAGTTGATATTACGAGCTTTTTAATTTCCAAATATAACGGAATGGCAATTACATCGGCGAAATATTTTGGTGACGATTGGCACCACAAGGTATTTATTGACTCACTATCTAAATGTCGAATATCTCGGCTTTCAAAAGTGAACTCCAATCCTACTCAAAAAATGATTTACTAACAACTCCATTGATTTCCTAAAAGTTTGCAACAATGGATAATAAGTGTTTGAAATCTATGGAAAATTTATTTCAATGAAATTATATTGTGAGCAAAGAAGTCACATGTCCTTCTTTATGGGATGGTGAACACTGTTGGCCAGCTATATTACTTGGCTCCATAATAATCTAGTTTTGCACACACATTTTCCAGGCGACACATAAAAAGTATTTATCCCAACTAAAACTATATGAAAACTGTTTTTCGCTTTTCATCTCCATTTCCCTTTTATCTATTATAATGCTTTCTTCATTAAGAAAGGCTTACATTCTTGCGTTTGTGTTAATTCAAACAAAGGATTCGTTAAACGTGAATGCCTTAGAAATATAAATTGATTTTTTTGAAGTATATCTTAATGGAGTTGCAAGTCTGACATAAACCTGTTCCTATTTACGTCATCAAATAATATGGCAGCTTTGTTCAATATCTATAAAAAGATTCAATCTCGTTCTGATCTATGATTCCAAGAGCTTTAAGTGCAACTCGAGGTTATCTCAAATCTTTACAAATTGATTGTACAGGAGGAGGACGACGTTTTGATGTCATTGGTTCATCATATGCTCTTATTTGGATCAATTATTTCTCTTATGTGTCTGGGAATGCCATCAACAATATTTTACTATTACAGGTAGGCAATTAATAGTATGAATTGTAAGGAATACGTACAGAGAAAAGCAGTCTTCGCACAAAAACCTAGTACTCACTCGATCCCTAAGAATTCCATTGAAACCCTGCAAATTGCCTAACGGGTAGGAATTCACATTCTAGTATCCCTAAAGCCTTCAAATATAAAAAATTATTGAACGTTAGCAATCTATTGAAATCTTTCCTATGAATTATGAATTTACATAATCAAAGCTTTCCAAAACTCCTTTTGGAAGAAAATATTAAGACATTATCGTGTGTTACATGTTTTTCAAGATAAGAATGAAACTGTTTTATATTGTCATCTTCGGTTTTATAGTATTATCTGGTACGATCCGGTTACTGTTCGCGGTCATCCGATGATTTCTCTGGTTCTTACATTTGTTCTCTTGTTTTATATCACGGACCCGTTTGTCATTAGTTATAGTATCAGTTATAGAAATGTGGCACACTATATTTTTGAAATATTAAATTCATCCCCCTACGACGTTAGTAAATGACACTAGTATTTATTTTGTATTTTTTGTTTGGGGAAATATGAAATTCTTTGTGAGTTTGTCTTGGTACTTTTCCTATTGTCGACATTTGTTTCTGTGAGCTGGATGTTTATACCTCACGTTTTCACTGAGAGTTGGTGGAATACAGATTCGTAGCAGTTATGAACTTGCCATTTACTATAGCATTGGGTGGGTACGTTGAGATATGTCTGTAAATCATTCTGATTCTGTACTTCATTATAAATAACCCACTGTTTTCTCACTTAGGTTTATCATGAGTGAATACCAGCTCAAAATTTATGCATTTAGACGGAATAAAAAAAATGGAGTCTGTCTTTCTTACATTTAGTAAAAGAAAGTGAGCGGGATTGTTTTCAAGGCATGGAATTACTGAATGAGTACACAAATCAATCTTCTAGAGATGTTTAATTAAAGCAGTTTTTTGTGTTACGTACTCCATTTGTGTTATTATCGTGCATCTGAAATTTTCAATGAATGGAGAAGATTCACTGTTGTGATTGTACTTAAGAATATTTGAACAAAATTTGTAGGTAGGATATTAAGATCCCAAGTATGATCGTTTGGCCTATCAGAATGAGGCTTTTCTCATCTACCGTCGAAAGAATTTGAAATGGTTGAGGTATGCTTGTCCTTGAAGAAAAGTTATTCATGCGTGATGAATAATGCTGGGACTTGTTATGAAACGCTTTTAGAGAAGCCAGTAGGTACTCAATAATCCATGCATTTCTATCTCCGCTCTTTTGCATTTAAAACTTTGTGATAAAATTAGAACAGTGCTAATTAAAACTGCTGAGTTACGTGACTCGTCTCGATTTCATGTTAGCAAAATTTAAATTTAATAATATTTTCGAATGTGATATACCTTTTAAAATGTTTTTTTTTGAAATCTTGTAACGGAAAATGAGGAGTGATTAAACAAGCTCTTAAACGACGCCACACATGCCCTAGAATAAATATGCAAAAGTTAACCACTGTTTAGGCTTCCAACGGGTAGTTTTGGGTTTCAAACTACTTTAATTGACATTATTACGTATGCGTGTATTGGCTTAGATGAGAATGCATTGTCCCTTAGAAACCGCAGTAATAAACACATGCGCATATATACACATACAGGAAGAAAACATCATCAACTACATGCGTTGCATCATCGTGAGTTAATAAAATCTGGACTAACTTAATTTAGAAATGAAATTAAACTTTTAATATGCATAATACAAGTTACAGTTTTGTTTTACAATCAAATAAAATGAAAAGCTTTCACCACTTTCATGGAGCTTTCCATTAAAACTAGATAGATAAATAGATAAATTAGTAGTTCAAGTCACCAAAACTTGGAAGTCTTAATACAAATGAGAACTGTAAGATTTTTTCTCAACAATCGGATACTAAATAGTATAAGTGTTTTGAATTACTTCATGTACGCTTTTAACTCTCTATACTCAATTTCCTCTTAACCAATGCAAGGTTAAGCAAAAATCCAATCCCAGGAGGTACACAGTTGAAATGTAATCCTTATCAGACCATTGTTTCATACCCCGATACTTCAAAGCTAGCGCGCTCTTAACCCTTTCTCATCATCATCCAGCCAATC
>JAQIXX010001815.1:0-29673 GCA_034700605.1 Willowsia nigromaculata | reverse complement strand
CGTGTTTTCACATCGTGTTGCACCAAACACGACACGATTTAAAAATCTCCAAATCGTGTACACGTTTCCAGTACTACTCCTGCAGGATCAAAGAAAGAAAGTGTTGAGGCAGGAATAGACTTGATCCTCTCAAAGATATGGATTTCATTGAAAGCGACTGAGAATCAGCAGCCAACATTTTAAAGATAGAAAAAAATTATGCAAAATTTTATAACTCGACACAATCTTTTTTTTTGTGGGTGTGGAAATGTCTGCAAAGTGTATGAATAACACTGCTATTATTCCAATGCAAGATGATATAGTAGTATAAAAATAGGGATTCAGGTTTTTTCCGCTTCACATCATCTTCAAGTATACATGAACAAGCAGTACAAAAAACTGATGAAACAAAGAGAAAAATGTGAAAAAATCCACTTGACATGAAGGCCTATTTCAACTTTATATCTTTTTAATATAAACTCGTATTCCTGATAAGTACATATTTTCAAAATATTTGTTTAATAAGAACTTGCACAACTATCTATTATTTCATCATTGTCAAATTCAAACATTCACGAAATGCAGAATATACAGTGTGATCACTGCCTGTCTGGTTTTCAGAGCATAAAACTTCAAGAAGAATTGCCTTTCACCCTGGTGGTGATGATGATGTGTAGTAATAATTTGATGCTGGCTTATTGTTAGAAAATGAGAACGAAAGAAATGCATTTGTTGCTGTCGCTTTTCCCTGACAATGGGATTTTTGTTTGTTTCATCAGGTGTTGGATGACTCGAAAAAATGGTGGAAAGCTTGCAACTGGAAAGGACAAGTTGCTCATGTCCCACACACAATAGTCTCGCTCTTGAGTGAATATCCTCAGGTAAGTCAACACAGAATATAAAAAAAAACTAAAATCCTGCAAGTGGAACTAACTTATGTATTTCATAATATTTTATATTGAGTGAATATATACACGAACAAGAGAAATATCAAGGGTGAAAGTTAGTAGACTTTCACTCTGTGTTTCTGTGTGCTGGTATGGAACAAGTGCAGTGGGCGTTGTTGTTCTCCTTGTTATCTGTCAGTCATCGTGAAAGCAGAGAACTTACACGAAGCTCGACATTTCACCCTTGATATTTACCATTGTTGCTCTTTTCCCCTGGTGGTGGTTTGCTTGGGCTTACGATTTTTTTCCAGAAGTGGAAGGGAATGCTCTATTAATTTATTTAATGCTATGAAACAAGCAAATGAATGTGAATAAATAATGGGAAGTGAATCGGGCAATGAAACTATAGTCTCTACACTTGTTTGTGTAATTTCATGATGGCACTAATGCTTATTTCATTACGTTGATTTGATTATTTCAGGATCCGGGAACGTACCATGCTGAAAATGGAAGATCAGGTAGGAACCGTTAACATTTAATTTGCTTCTCATTTGCACTTGTGCGTCTTGTGCTTGATAAATTGATATAATGTTTTATCTTTGAAATCATTTAAAAAATTATGTTTACCAAGAGGTTATATAAATTTATATTTTGGGGTCGTGCAATGTTCCTTGTCACTACGTCAGTTATTATCATACCTGTTAGTTAATTTGTGCAATTTGTTTAAAAGACCACTACAATTTTTGTTTATTTTTATGTATTTGTAATTCACTTTGCACCAAAATATAATTTGTTACTCTCCCAAAAGCTGTATTTTGTCGTTAAAAATTATTGCTTCATGTTTTGTCTTGTTTTTTGTTTGTTTTTAAAGGGTACTCGGGATATTAGAACACCTTGCTCCTACCTACGTACACACCGCCATCACCAACACGAGCATTAAGTTATACACAATTAAAGTAAAATATCCCTTCCACACACACACGCGCTCTTCCTCGCAGCAACCTTATATTATGTTATTGTATTTTATTTACAACCCTTGCAAAATGAATGGAAAAAATGTTATGGTAAAAAAGGAAGCTTTTGAGTTTCCCTAAAAACACTGTTTTTCTTTACATGTAGCGAAAAACAACTCAAGTGGAAGAAGCATGATGATTCAATAGATGACTATAATTATAAATTACTAGAGATTGTGCGTAACTTCATCTACCTTTCATTTTGCTTAGTTCAATTCAAGCGTAATTGAGTATTTTGCCAATATTTGTATAGTCGTAAAATAATAAGGATAATAATTATTACGTATGTATTTAACTAAAGTATTAAGTTGGTAAAAAAATGTCACTCATTTGTAAAGCAGATATAGCTACTTATTTACTGTAAATAAGCCATAATGAGGGGATGAAAATTATAGTATCAACTTTACACCAATTTACATACAACTAAATATATAATGTTATTAGCGTATTGACAAACTATTGTCGATGGAGGTGTAGGTGGAGAAAAACTTCAAAATGCCAATCACAACTATTAAGCTAATTAGCAATAACTTTATAGAGTACATTCATTATCGTTATTATTAGAACCTGCTTCCTATATCATTGTACATACCTTGATCAATTTTTTTGATAGCAAAAAATTTACAGAGCGTCTTTTCTTCCTCCTGCCTTTTTTCTTGTTTTAAACTTTTTAGGGAAAATATATAACAATTTTTACGCATGATAATTTTCCATACTTACTGTTAGATAGACCCTGGTTACACGATGTAGTGAGAGCAACAATAGCTTATATATGTATATTTTGTAAGACAATCAAAAAACATCGTGCACATTTTCGATGGAGATTAGAAAGGAAAAATTAATGTACATACTTTACCTATAGTAGATTGACGGAGAGACAGTGAAAAGATTTCTTTTCAGAAAGATTATTTAGTTCTTAAGCGAGTGCTAGGCTATCCCCTCATCTGTAAAATACCTGGTGTGATAGCAGCCCTAAAAATCTCTACTAGAGAGAGTAGAAGCTAGAGTGAAAATAAAAAGGGAAGCAACAGCCTCTTCAATTCATCTTTTTACTGGCTCAAGTATAAAAAAACCCAATGAATCAATCAATCAACCAGCCGAGCGTAACAACCTCGACTTCCTTTGGTACAAAAAAAAGAAGATGAAGATTCCGACAAAAAGAATGAAAGAATATATAAATACCTTATATATCATCTATGCAGAGAAAAATATACAATCTAAGATGAAGATTTTGACGGATACTATAACCGACGTTAGTATACATACATGCAACAAAAAAACTTTAAAAAATCCATCATCTTCTACACAGTAGCTTCCTCACAAGTAGGTATGCCTATATATGAATATTATAATAATAGAATATTTATATGATTTTCTCCGACTAACCCCTTTCATTTTTAAGCTAAGCTCCTTTTTTTACACGCACACACTGTTGAGCTAGTTCTCCTCCCGATGTATTTACAAATCTGCTCTATATACAAACACAAATAATACTTGAAGGAAGACGACTACTCATTCAGTGTGTGATTTGTAGAAGATCTAAGAATAAAGCTTAGGGAGAGAGGTGTATATACATAGTGTATATTAACCCTTACGTCAAACCATTGAAAGGGGAAGATATAAAGAGTAGATTTATCAGATATTCGAAAGAAAATGGGAAAGGAGAGGAGAAAGCACAAAAAAGTAGGAGTTTTTTTTCTCCTGTGCTTTCTCTCTTTCTCCTCGTCTATTTCTCCTCCGCCTCCTTCCCATTCTTTTCGCAAGAATGATTCAGCCATGCATAAATATTACGGGATGTGAATCTCAACTTGATGTCAGAACTCTGGGTAGTTCCCTCTGTTGTGTTTACGTATTCAATCTATAGATACTGCTGCATAAGTGCAATCATGCAAGAAGACTATAAAAAATATTGTAGGTAACTGCGTAATATGTAGGTACTTTAAGTAGTTCATGTCTTCTAGACAGCTACGTAGTTAGTCCTAATTTGTAATCAGTCGTAACTATAGACTCTAGCAAGTAATGACAGTTTAGAAATAATTGTTGTACAATCACATGAAATTTATTAGGAATCTCGGATACGGTAACAGTGTATCTAGTAAAAAAATTAGTTAAGAATCAATACTAATTAATTATGTATTTTAGTCAAATCGGAATAATGTGAACAGTGTGAAATGCTCGTGAAGGAGATCTGTATTGAGATATTTTATTATGCAAAACCTACTTATTTAAAAAAAGGCATTTTTTGTCCGAGATCAATCTCTCCTTGAAAGATAAGAGGAATTAATATTGTTTATGATTAGTAAAATATTTGAGATTGTAGTGTAACGTAGTGCACATTTTTTGTAAGACTGCCATCTTTTATTATGATTATCATGTTAAAGCTATACATAAACTAATTTTAGAATACTGCATTTTTAGCGTAGTACTCTACTACATAGAACATGATAAGATGTAATTCTAATGTTTTAAGGCTTATCATGCTTCCACTAGTGTTGTTCGTCGAAATTAATGAATTGATTTATACGAGTTTGAAGATGAGAAATGTTTAGATAGATGATAGATGTTTGTGCAATCCCGAAGTAGAAGGGGAAAATAATTAAGATTTAATTAAGAGAACTATCTTAGATGGCTTATTGTATTTCCCTCTTAATACTTTACATTGGGTGACATTAGCCTCCAACTACAATTATTCAATTATAAATAGAATATTCATGCATATTAATCCCATTAAAATAGATGTAAGTAGAGTAATAATATATTATTAAACTGTGCAGCTTTTCGTTTGACAATTCGTCTTTTGCTGACTGTCTGTTTTTGTCTGTGAGAGTGTCAAGTTTGAGAGTGGTTTTTATTTCTGTTCTGTAAAAAACTATCTTGAAAAAAAGCGATCATGTATACATTAATTTTAGTGATTTTCTTTCATGTTTTTGTGTCTTTTACTCAATTATGTTTTTAAACCGTGTATTGTCTAATCTCAACTGTGAATTTAAACCTGTGTCTGTTAAAACACAAAAAAATATGTAATGTATTTTGAATCTTGTGAAAAGAAGAGAGCAAAAAAATGCGTAAAAATTATTTTTGCTTTCCAAATTTATGGTATGACTGTATGCTTGAATGTGTAACTTTCCAGTAAAACATTCCGTTTTAATGATTTAAATTGTCTCGTGTACAAGTACTTTTTCATTCATTTACCATCCTGCTTAATTATTTCCACATTGCTCTACATATTCATCGTAAAATCGCAAAGTAGAAATGGAGCCCATTTATTTTGTGCTTATCAAATTCCCTTAAACTGCTTTCACTGCATGTCTCATTAAAAAAGAGGAAAACTGTTGATGTCAATTAAACTCTCAATATCCGCCTACCTCAATCTTCATGCAAATTATTTTTACATTTTGACTTTAAACTTGCTATCTATCATACTCAAAACTTTTCCATTTTTTTTCATTTACCTTTTGATTTTAGTTTTTACTTTTTGATCCATTAATTTCCTTCTTCCCACGCACATCCTGTCTCCCGTTACCCTCCTCATTGTAGTATCATTATCATTAACTCTTTATTTTAAATGAGCGATTCCTTTTGCTTTTGCTTCTTAACAAAATTGATTCCCGTAATTTCCTTTCACTTCATTTCACATCCTTTTCTCGTGTAATCATGTACTTGACGCTTTATCTTCTTGTCTTCTCATCAACAATAGAACCCATTTTCATATATTACCATTACTACTAAGCCTTCATGAATAACCCAGTCGAACTTTCTTTTTCGCTTGCTTTCTCCTTTTCATGCTGACAAAAGGGCGTCCTCATAGCAAATCATGAAATGTCCAATACACCGTCACCTCGAAAGACAAATCATGTACTCATGTCATCATGTGAAAATTGAACAATGAAATTCCTCTAAATTCGCATCAACAGCGAAGTTCACTCGAGACAAAAGTAATACATCTCAGAAGACACCATGAATTAGGTTTAATCATCGAGCAGCATGTAACAGCAGAGCAGTCTTATTTTTCTTTTCCCTTTCACTCCGTCTTTCCCCCTCTAATTTGTACTTTACTATTTGTCTCTTCTTCATTTTGATTTCCTTCCAAATACACACTACACAAATAGTAGGACTCTTCCCCATTGTTGAATGAACAAGAGCTGGAGATAGAAAGCCCGCCAGAAATGGAAGGGAACGAGCAAACTCTCATGCCTTTTGTCTCTTTGTCAATCTATTCTCGAGCAAAGAACGCAGAGATTCTCGAGCGTTCTCCTCTTTTCTTTATTTTTTTCCTTCGTCCCCATTTTTCCCCTGTCAAATGTCCAGCAGCAGTCATTGCTAAATGCGCGCTTGCAATTACAAGAGAGAGAGCACATAGCAAAGTGGATAAACAATTCCTTTCTTTTCTCTCCTATAGTCTCTCAATGAGGATGAAAACCACCACAAAAACCATTTTCTTCGCCAGTCCTCACCCCATTTATTGTATCATATTGTATTAGAAAAGTAGCAGTAGGAAATGCAGTACATGTCAACATGTGTCCTCTCTTTTCCCTGTGAAGATGCTCTTATTATGATAAAAAGCTCTTTTGGTAAGAAATATGGGACCGGGAAGAAGAAGGAAAGTGAAATTAATAGAATTTTTTCTTCCCTGTTTTTTGAAAAATAAATATATCGCATTTTAGAAGCACTGTATAGCTGCTCGCATCTAGAGAGAACAATTTTTCTTGTCTTTACAATGTGCCCTTTCAAGCAGTTTACGTGCTGTCAGTGTGATTTTTCATCTTCCCTGAATAACAGTCTCATCCTCTACTACTTTCTCTACTCAACCCTTTCCACTTTTTTATGTACACTGCGTCTTCACTAAGAATGACAAAAAATATTAAGATGATGGGATATAGGCTAGTATGGAAACAATGGAGCAGTTTCCCACTACTAATAACTAATACGTGCTCTCCAAAACTACGCCACTGTTTTTTACAAGGACAACTAGACTTGGACTCAATTTTAATATGAAACGCTGTAAATTTCCAATGTGTTCCTCTTCCCTTCTGTGACCGTAAATAGTCCGACTTTGCAGGGCTCTCCTAGTAATCACAATAGTTTATCTTTTGTCTTTATTGTTCCCACAAGTTATGTTTTTTCCTTGTGGTTTTAGCAAGATAATAAAATGTTCTTTTTGTGGGGAAACTAATACATTTGAATACAGTGATCACAAAATGCATAGAAAAACAAGTGGAAACACATCTCTCATGTATCTCCATTTAGTTGAGCTGATATGGTGTAAAGGCCGATTAAAATTTCTCTCTGTTTCTCCCTTCGGTACACTCTACTGAAATGTTAACGAAGTTAGATCTGCAAAAAATACCGACTTTCACTGAGACTACAACAGTTGCAAAATACGTAGGATTGAATAAATAATGCAAATGCATGCATGTTTCCAGATGAATTTTTAATTTTTTTCACTCGTCTTCTTCCCCTTCCCGAGAAGTAAAATCTTCAAAGGAAGAATATTTCTTGACAGAGGAGCAGAAGAGTATAGCGAGTTATTGTGAAAACCAACAACCAAAACGAAAGACAGGTCAGGAAGTCTCATTTGCATTAAAAATATATTAGCTGTGCACCATATTTTCCCGGCAACACGAGAGACTCCACACACAACAATGATCGTCATCATCATTAACCGACGCCACTAAGCTCTGCTCAAGGATGAGAAATATAGATTCATAATAAATTCATCTTATCTCTTGTACCCTTTTACCCCACCGCATCTATTTGCCAGGGAGTTTGCATTATTTGTTATTGTTACCGTTTTGGTGAAAGCATTCTATAGTATTGTAACGCCCAACAGATAAGATTTTTCGTTTGCAACGCAAAAAAAGACTACATAACAAATGAAACGCCTCTGCCATACCACCATCAACGGATGATTTTTTTGGAAGTCAGTCTTGAAGAAAGAAAGGCGTCAAGTGAAGAGAACACTGTTGGAATGAAAAAACGAAAAGTCAGAAGAGCACATTCATCTTTTTTTCCCTCCTTTTCTTCATAGTTGGCAGTCTCCTTTGCAAACTGTTTGAGACCATTATTCCTTTATTGAGTAAAGCTACACATGTTGTCTTACAGAAGGAAAGGAAGATGTTTCTTGTGGAAATACCGTCATCTATAATCTATTTGCTTTCCTATCGCATTTGAATGTACAATGATCAGCATCACCATGTTTAAAAGAACAATAGGAACATGCACAAAGATAAACAACAGCTTATGCATGGAATATATATGTATGTGTACAATGAATGGAATGCATAATCATGGGAATATTCGAGGAACGTGAGGTACCTCTCTCTCTCTCTCCAGGATGGGTTTTACAGGAGGAAAGAGAAAAGCTGTACTTGTAGGTCATACGTAGAGAAAATAGCAAGAGCTGAGATGGTACTGCTCCTGCGTTTTATTTTTTTATGGTGTTTTCCAGCTTGTGTCTGTGATATGATGATGCTGTCAGGGCACGTAGGCATGTGGAAACCTAACAAGAAGTTATTACACATTTCATGTTTCGAGGAAGAATGACTTTCACCGAGAGAGAAAGAAGGAGCTTGTGTGAAGATGTGCGTTCTCTTTTTAAAAAAATGTAGTTGAATGTTTCGTTTAAAAGCATATCCAATATATAGCACAGTTGCTTAGCAGTAGTCCATTAAAATACTATAATTTATGTATATATTGCAGTAAATACGCTTTAGTGATTTTAATTGGAACAGAGTTTCCCTAGCAGGTATGCACCATTTTTCAACCATTATTCGCAAAACTAATATATTTTGATTTGGAGAATGTAAGCATGAATAAGGCTTAAAAATGGCTCCCTCCAGGTATTCATTCAGAGTCGCTAAAAGCTTGGGAAGGAGTATGATCATAGTATCGACAAAACATGAAAGTCAACTCTCCTCTACCACATTTATGCATTATTTATTATTTTTATATCTCTTCCAAATTCTTTCTCTATGCTTTACAGTCAAGTTTCCAAAGATAACAATAACTGGCTTTCCAAATATTCTGGGATTTTAAAAAAAGCTGAGAATTTTGTTGATTTTTCAGCATTTCAAAACATACAAAATTTGTAAACAAATCCTCCCTCTCCCTAAACATCTTTCTAGAACATTTCCAACTTTCCCCCTCCCAACAATCATATTTTTACGCATAACTACAAGGCAAGCAATAAAATTTACAGCATTGCAGTGGACCCACTGGCTATTTCATTTGGATCACCTAAAAAATCCGTTTCATATGCCCTTGTGATGCACTTCATATCACTTGATTAGCATTGTAAATATCTCAACTTGCTTTCGGGAATGCTTCACATACGACAAGCTACTCATACCAATATTTTGGAATGTGCCCACCTGGAATATTCAACGCAAAAGAGGAAAAACATTGTTGAGATTCTTTCTGCATGCAGGAAAGCATAGGAATGCAAATATCGCAGACGGTATTGTTTTTCAAAGGGAAAAACAACGAAACCTCTCATGTGCCACTGAACAAGAATCCCCCCCAAAAAAACTCATCATTTCTTCCTTCTGTTTTCGTCGTGTGTCTTTTCCCTTCCCTACTTTCTTTAAACATGAGACCATAACTGACCTCCCATTTCACTCATTCATCCCATCCTCTCTTTTTTCTCCTCTCTCACTCCAGGAGGTACACTTTTTCACTCTTCCGAGATATAAAACAATAATAAAAATTGGAGTCACTCCTTTCTTCTGTCTCTCAGATTCTCTATATTTCTACATTTTATAAATAAAATAGGAAAAAAGGCTCATCCTCGAAGCGCTCTTTAAAGAGAAAAGCTGTGCAGTAAAGGTTGTAGTGTAGTTTGTCTTTTGAAATGAATGTGCGTCTTAGAAGGATACTTTCCCCGATATATTTCTTAGTCTCGTGAATATGGGACTTCAGGTCGGGCTAAATCCCAATCGTAATTTGTAATACAAACGAATTCGTCTCTTTCCTCTTATTTCATTCTTTATTCGCCATTTCCCCCTTTTCATATGGTTTCACGTTTCTGGATTTACAATCTTCAGTTTCTTCCATCCTTTCTCTCGATTCATGCATTTTCCTGTTCCTAAAGTCGAAGGTGTACCGTTTCTACTTTTCTTCTTGCTTTCACTTCCACTTCTTTGATAAATGCTGAACTGCATATAAATATGGGCGTGACTATCAATGCAAACCCTGCAAAATGATAGTGAGCAGAAAATTAGGTACGCTGAACTAAAGTTTACGAAATATTTTGGAATTTTTTTACTCGAAAATTTAAAGAAACTCTGATTCATTGTAACATACGATCTGTATGACCTGTGAGCCTTTGATAGCTCAAGTATGAAATACTTATGCTTTTGTAGTCCATTCACAAGTGGTAGTGTGTCGTTTTTAGTGATGTACCTCTGTACTCTCTGGAGAGTAAGTATTAGCCTAGATTTTTTTATTATTGCTTGTGAAGCACAAAAATAATGCATTGCGATGTTAAGCAAATCCTATTTTTAGCAAGTTTTTCTCTTCTTTGCTTTCATAACTTGCAAAAAGTTTAGGCAAGCGATATTTTTACCCTCTTGCTGGGATGCACTTTATGGCATCACTTTTTCTTTCCACTTGAAAGACCCAAGAAAGGAGTACACAAAGTTTTCGGATCACAGGTCGGAATAACTCTTGCGACCATTGCTCCGACTTTTTCCACATAGTTTTCTCTACGCATATATAATATTTATACCGGTTGGGCAGATCATGACGATTCTAAACATATAATGCATGAGACTTTCCAGCTCTTGGAATAGAAAGGTGAATATTTTGACCAGTAGTTGGCTATCTGAAAGGAACACTCGCGAGGATAATGTGGCATAAGAAAGAAAAGTGAGAAATGGAATGATAATAGGAGCACCAAAGATCAACAAGAGGAAAAAAGCATCTCTGTCAAGTGGACACAAAAAATATTTGAGGGTTTAGTTTTTTAATGCAAAAATTTTTTGTGCATCTTTTCGCTAAAATTTCGTACGATCATTTTGGATTTGAATTTTTTTCAACTCGTTACTAGTCATAATGAAACAACGTAAGTGGTACACAATATCATGTTCCATTGTATTTCTGTAGAGGAATTAGATAAGCAAAAAGCGTTACATCTTTGGCAACCTACTGCGCGTTAGAAATGTGAATCCTCTTGTTTTATTCATAGAGCTCCATCTATTATGCAGTTAGCCTGTAGGGTTGAATGATCATTTGAATAACATTTTTAGCTGATTATACAGCTTTCGCATTCGCACAAACGCTCATTTACACCAGAAACATCCACTTTTACATCTCACATACTAAAGGGGGGAAAATTAGGCTATGTGTCGTTACTAGCTGCCTATTTATGAAGATTGCATGAACGAATTACTACAGTAATGTGTAGGGAAAACATGACTTATTTATGAAGTCGGCATAAATGACCATTTTTATGCTTCTTGATTATTTCTAAAACGACTATTGTAACACCACGCTTCCGAATCTTCCAACTTTCCTTTACAGACAATTGTATTTGCGCCTATGAACTCGCTTATGGTTACAACCATTCACGCTAAAGCTCACAATTAATGAATTTGCTTTTAAAACATTTTCTTCGTGAAAGACAACTTTGAAATTTCTACAATGCACCGCTGTACATAAATAACTTTGCTTTCTCTACCACTTGAAAACAGACAACTGGTCCTCCCCGGAAACGTCTATTGATTCGGATGACGATATTTTCCTAAAGAAAGGTTCTCCCCCACCACCACCGCCACCTGCACCACCAGCCCAGGGAGTAAGTCGCTCGTCCAGTGGCTCCCCTGCCGACTTTCATTCACCCAACAAGAAAAAGGAACTGAAGCGCAGTAAGTATTATTATTTATTCACTTCACACAAAACGATTCATATTTAATGATATTATAAATTTACTCTCTCCAAACCTTTTCTTGTGTACTCTCTCTCTCCCTCTTTTTCGGAGAAAGTCATAAAATATATCCGTTTTTATTACAAAGTAGGTTGCATACAAATTCCTACCAAGCTCCAGAGACAAAGTCGGAGTACGCAGTTTACATCTAAGCAATTCGGGTATAATGTCCACCGCAAGAATGGTTTCTCTTCAGCCAGAGTAAACAATCCAATTTATTTCACTGCAGATATTATTCTTATTATCAGAGTAAAACGCAGAAATGCAACTGGTCTCTCATAACGCGAACCACTGTAATCGAAAATTGAGAATAATCAAAAGAGCAGTTCCCATTCCGCACACGCGTCTAATGGTCAGTATATTCTCTCAAGTCATTTTACATTAAGTTTGCACGCCATTTCACTAAATAAATTTATTGAATTCATAATAATAATATTTAGTATTATTATCCGCCTCAAAATATACCCTCCATGATATACGGTATGCTGCATTGCAACAGGACATGACTATTTTTCTCCTGACAATTTCCAAAATCCTTGGTTATCAGTCACCTAAACCATCTGCTTGCTATACCCCAATCAGGGAAAACTTGCAAAGTCAAAAAATGGATAACATGTATATGTATATTCCGGACATCCGAGTGAAAAACGACAATGAGGAAAGATCTCTGGACAACTAGGCTTGTAACACACATGCAATCCATTTGAAAAATTATTCACGCTAAATTTCCAACAATAGGTTAGTGCAGGTGAAAGCTCTATACATGATTTGTCCCATTCCAACAACTTTCCCTACATACTTGAGAAAACTCGGAGAGAGTAAATTTCCAAAGCAATAAAAATGCCAGAGAAAAAAAAACAGGGAGAAAGTTGGAGGAAGAATGTTCCCAAGTTTAAAACTGATCTCTGGATATTATAACAAGTAGGTAGAGGAAGTACCCGTCCAAGAAAAGAACAAGTGTCGCATTCTTAACTGTCTGGCTCTCTGTGTGGTGGTCAGTCTTCCTTGAAATTCAAAAAAGAGAGAAAAAAAGACAAGATTCCAAGACAATTGTAACGATAAGAAAAGTATACAGCAATTGTGGAGACCTGACTATCTACTTGTCTTACCGTTTTCCACTTTATTTGATTTAGCTCATTCCATGAGCAGCTTTGCTCCTTTTAAAAAATAGGTTAGGAGAGATGATGACTTTAGCGATACAGATTACTACGACAAAAATAATGTAACTAGGAGACATACATAAACTACCTAGATGTGACTTTCTACATGAAAAAATATCCCCTTTCTCCGCACTTTCTCTTTTTTCCTTTTCCCCGATTCACGTCAACCAACAAATATAAAAATGCATGACAACAATGGCATTGTGAAAATCCTTGGAAATAGAATAAAATGACAGAAAAAATGTAGAAGAGTACACACAACATTGCATTATCTCGACAACAACAAAAGCTGCAGTCTAGCTGCTCCTCAAATTTCGTGGGACAATACTTGTCCAAGTTTTCTCCATTCTCCTCCACTTATTTTCGGTCGTTCCCTCCCTGTCCCTCTTTTTTTCTCTGGGAGAAAGGGGAATTCACTTTTTTTCTTCCTCAATGTGTGTGTGCATGTACTTTCTAAAGTGTCAGGTCAGAAGCTTTTTTAATATTAACGTTCACCAGATAAAAAAAGAGAAAGTGGGGAAAGCTCGAACATAAGACAAGCCACAAGAAAAGGAATGAACTGTTGAAAAAAATACTAAAAACGGAAGAAAGGGTAAAAAAAAGTTGGTTGTACACTTTTTGTGGAGGGATTGTGTAAACTGTAAAGGTAGTTATAACAACCATGTGTACTCCAGGCACATAATAAGTATGAAAAAACACACACTTGTTTTTTTTCTCGTTATTTTTCTCTCCTCTCGTCTTGTCTGTCTAGTAATTTGTATTCACAGATGGTAGTTCACAGATACAGGCTGTCATAGAAAAAGCTAAAAAAAAAAGTGTGCTTTCTCCATTTCACTTCCTCTCTAGTATTCTTACATTTAACTTAAATGATGCACAGTAAGTATTTTCCTTTGTTTCAGTTTTTTTACTCTTTGTTTCCCTACTTTTCCCTCTTTCCATTCTTTCCCAGTCCAGTTTTTTTGTCTTCTCTCGGTGTATAGTGCGTACAAATCATTAGTATCAATGACGACAAGACAGTTACTCGGAGAAAGCATATCCAATATTTTGCTTTTTTTTAAACCCATCTCTTCAAATGTGCCTGTCTTCTCGAAATCTACGTGTTTCAAGGATTCCGTGACTTGTCACAGCATTCGTACAATAGGTAGGTAGAATGCAGTTTGCATGAAATATTTATCAAGCTCAAATGGAGAAACGTAAGAGAAAACTGGAGAAAGTACAGCTTTCTCTTTGGAATGATATTGACAAGAAATTGGATGACATGTTGACTAGAATTGGACCCGCAAATGGGTTAAGAGTTCATTTTGAAGGTAGCTGAACGAAATCAAGTGTAGCAGTAGGTGAGGTTATAATGAGTGTAAAGAGAAGATCGTATAGGGAAATATTAAAAGGGGAAAAAGTATAGACAACATGAGAGATCTATTTAGCCTTTAATAGTTTTGCAGAAGACTGATTAAAACACTACTACTCTAATCAATGAAACGCATCTATAATGTATGATAGAACATTAATTACCTTCGTTGAGATAATTGAGTGGGGACGAGCAATTTAGTAGGTAGGTATGCATCTATTTCACATAATTACTGGACAACTTCTGAATGAAATGAGTATTCATGATGCTCAGCAAATAGACAACTGATCATTAGCTAGTTAATTAAAACTTAACCGTTAAGCTATAAGTATCAGCGGGAATTAAGCTCTGTAATGTAAATGCAGACGGAGAACATCTAGGGATTTCTCATTCTGATCTTGCTTCTCAAATTGCATACTTATCTTCTTTGGAAGCAATGACAAAAGTTGAGTGGAACGTTAGACGTCATTCCAATGAACGGTTGTTGTGACTAATGTGATGTAATGATGTGAGTTCTTGGTACTTCTTTTCATCCAAATTTGACAAGACATTTGAGTTAAAACAAAGTTGACGCTCCTCCAAAATTATCTATTTTTAGAGCAACTGTTGGAAAGAATCTGGAACAGGATAATAAATAAATTCTTCGTGTAGGCAGTGTCTTAACATACTTTCTATTCCATTTAAATTGACAATCAAACGACGATTTTGTCCTAATTTTTTATGACGTCAATAGAAAACCAAAATTAAGGTATAAAAATACACGAGGAGAGAGAGAAATAAAATAAAAAATATTTTTACTAAACAGTGCTGTCTGTTATCATTAAAAAATGTAATTTAGCACAAGAAGATGAGATGGTACAACAGGAGCTGAAAAACGTGCTCACAATTTTCCGAGAGAAGAGGCGTATCGAGATTCCACGTACACCAGAGGTATATATCAAAGGAGACTCGACACCCTCCGAAGTTCAGGACTGGTTGAAAGTGAAAGGGTTCTCTAGCCGGATCCAAAAGCAACTTGCAGGTATGAACGGATCTGAGCTTTTCAAATTGAACAGATCCGCACTAGAGGAGTACTGTGGAAAGGACGAAGGCAGACGATTGGATTCCCAAATTACCATATCGAGAAATACGTCAGGAGTAAGCAAATTTTGATATAATTTGTAGTCTGTTTCTACCTGTCATCATTCTAAATGCTTCAATTTAACTGACATTTTCTCTCTTTCTGTTTGAAATAATCCTCTTAAGTATAAAACAGCAAGGACTTCAGAACTACGCGCTATACTGGCCCGAGCTCGGGCCAAAGCTGAGCAGCCAAACGGAGCGTCCTCATCATCATCGCCGACCAGTTTCACCGTCGTCTCGAGCGAAGAGCGGAGTAGTAGCAGGTCAGGTTCTGAAGGTGGTTCGAAATCACCGTCACCATCGAAAAGTCCTGTGGTGAGGAGCAGTACTAGTAATAATAATAATAACATGCGAAGTAGCACCAAGTCGAAGACGTCCTTTGACGATACGAAAAATTATCGTTCTCGCTATGACGAGGACTCTGATGAAGACATTGTGGCGAGACATTTCGACTTTTCTTCTCATATGGATGATGGGGATGATGACTCGGATGAAACGGATGACACCAACAAAGGAACACTTGGACGAATGTTGAAGCAAAAACGACGAGAAGTCCTGCAAAACAAAAAGTAGATGGGCGAAATAATATATTTGATGAAAAAATTATTTTATACAGTAAACGTAGTTGATAATCACCTATGATAGCAGTTGTTAATCTACCATGACCTGTTTCCAAAGCCATAAAATCAATAGCCATCCACGCTGGCAGCATTTTAAAATAAAGTTATGCTTACAAGTGCCAAAATATTAAGTTCGTATGGGTAAAATATTGTTAAATTACTGGATCTAATATATATCATATTATAATTAACTTTTAAAATAGTGGTAACACGTAGCAGTTAATTTTAACCAAAGACCAAATCACAATTAACATGTACCTTGTATGATGTTCAGCAACTGATTCAAAATTAATGCAACTGTGGCTCTCTAACGGAAAGAAAGAGAAATCTTTGCTGAGAATTTGGAAAGAAAATTGTTGGTAAGGCTGGATAGATGTAAGTTATGTTCCTGTTTGCAACGACGAACAAGTGACCGTTAAAATGCATGAAAAATGTAGCTTGTATTGAAATTGAATTCGTGGGTTCATTGTGTTGCCATAACAAAATAGTGAATTTCTTTCCATGACATTTCCAAACATGGGTTTCCGAGTAACTTGTTATATTTGAGTTTAGTTTTATTAATAGTGAGTTTCGAAATTACATGAATACAATGTTTCTGTGTTTAGGTTAAGTATGCGGAATTTTATCAGCTAATAAAGACTTTGTGACCTTGAAAAGTATACGTTTGAGAATCAGTGATCATTGAACTTTGTCCCTTTCCAATCGAACAAACCTGACAGCCTCCTTGTCCCAAAGTCGCTCCTCCCACTTGTGAATATACTCCACATCATCTTCCAATGGCTTCGTTACTGATAAATGTCGCTGAGGGAGGGACTGTATGTCCGATGAGTGTGGAACTTTGGATACATCAGATAAGGGTAAAAACGCCTCGCCCATTAAGTCATCCTTCGAGAGAAAGTCTTTGTCGTAGAGAGTTATCATTAGGTAGCCTTTGTCGCGCTCTTCATCTGATATGGTGCTATTTTCAAAAGTACAAGGACATCATATTAGTCAACCTTTATTGGCAATAGTTAAATAATATGAGCAAAAAGCATACAATTTAAATGTTTCCTCAAAAAGTGGGAACAGCGTTTCCTTGTGCGTATTGGTTCTGTGGATAGGCGCCGCAGGGAATTGCTCCTTTGGAACGAAAGTTGCCATCGCGTAAGGATCACTTAAATCTGCAGAAATATTTGATTAAAAATACTCACGTGAAAAACGAGAAACTTAAATTAGCAAAATATTGTCTAAATTCTCACTATTTGAATCATAGCTTTTCAGCTTTCTCGCGTTTAGAATTTCCACCACAATTGCAGACTCCCTTTCCACAAAACACGCCCGAATAGTGATGATCCCATGTTCGCTGGTGGAAGTTGAAGTGGACTGCTGTCGTTTATACCGCTTGGCATAATATTCCAGCTTAAGGTGCTCCAGGGAGGACCCCAAATAGAACAGTCGATCCTTCAGGTTGCCATAACTGTTAAATACATCCGGACCCTCTGTTTTAGATTTCAGGTTTTCTTCTCGAGACTGCGGTGGCCAAAACAAAGCGTATATTTCTTGGAGCAAGTCTGAATATCGTTGAAAGTCCTCAGAGGTCTTTCCTCCCTGAAAGTATGAAGTTCAAGTTAATGATAAACTTTTCTTAACCATTAATTTCTTGTCACATTAAAAAAAATTAAATACCTCCAAATCTGCAGTCACTCTATCATTTATCCCGTCAATAGCATCCTCCCAAAACTTGCCAAGTAACTGGAGAAAATCCTGGTTTTCCAAGTTTTCCTTCAAAGTAATCAAACAGTTGTCCAAATATTCAAACAAATGCTTACACCAAATAAGAGACTGCTTTTTCGTGTTACATTTCGAAGCAAACTCTTGTTTTGACATGTCCACCAGTATTGATCTGAATTTCGGGGATGTCTGTAATTTATAGTAAATCATGCTCATGAATGGCTATGAAAAAAATTTGATTGTGCATTTATAATATTTAGAAAAATAATTGAACGCCTACAATTTTGATACAACTTTGCATCAATTCCTCAACAATTTTGCCAACTTGTTGCTCCATCTCCGTTCTCAAGGTTTCTATACTTTCTTCATAGTCACCTTCCTCTCTGCCCCCTGCCTCCGTCAATACTTCAAGTTTTTCGATTATTTCCTGGATATTTAACTGCTCCCCGAGCTTTTCCACATGCTCCTTCACATAATTGATATTGTTGATTCCAATGCAGCACTATAATGATTTAATGAATGAGAAAAATTAAATTTGTAAATACCAAAAACTGGAAAGATTCACTGCAACAAAAAATAATTAACTCTTTACCTTATGCAAATAACCATGGACTGTACTATCATCTAAACGGTTTTCAACGGCAGGTTTCTGCGACTTGATTGTTTCCTGTAGTTGCGCTGCGTAGTAGATCAATGCTCCATACAATTCCTTCAAATCAAATTTATCACAGTCATTAATCTTTTAATGAGGTTACCACGATAAGCAAAGCACATACCTACCTCAAGTATTTTTCTCACGATGACATACGACTGATGAGGATTTTCCCATCCAAGAGATGTCCAGAATTTGTTAAGCTGTAATTACCAAATAATCGTACATGAAATTAATTATGAAACGTGAGACTAATCTGATTTGATAAACGATATAGTATGAAAAATACCTCTAGAAGTAATTGAGCAGTATCCAAAGCTGACGGACTTATCGGTACATCTTTTGAACTCTGCTTATCAATTTTACTCAACATGGTATCCGTTGAATCGCCCGAGAGAGACTGTTGACCTTCAGAAATATTAACACTGTTTTTCACCAACTTAATTACCCGTCTTCGAAGAACATCCAGCCATGTGGCGACACTATGGAAAAACCAGTCGTGTATCCCCCGTTTCAAGGAGAACTCTGATATGAGATTATCACTCAGGTAGTTTGGAGGGGCAACACTGGAAATAATATACAACCGAATTTGAATTTACAAAGTTAACCAATCATTTCGAACGATTGTGTCAAAAAACTACAATTTAATTAATTAATTACTCACTCAGAAATATTTTTCACTGCTATATACAGTTTCAAAACGGTCAATCCAGTTTTGACGAAAAGCGAGTTCTCGTCCAGTTCGTCGTCCTCAGTTTCTGGGTCGTTGGAATCAAGTAAGTTGCTACTGTATTCCTCCATTATAAATTTCACCATTTTCCCAAACTGTTCAAGAAATGATTGATGATTGATTGTCCTTTATAATCCTATTAAATAATTAATTACCAAAAAAAAGTAAAGTACCTGCTCATCATAAACGTGATATGTTATCGTCATGTAGTCTACATCCAGAATTCTGCTCTTTCAGAAACACGAAAAATTAACTATTTAGAAAACAGCGACTGAACAACTAGTTAATTGCTCTATATTTAATATAACTAATTATTTTACCCCTTAAAGTCAGTATGAATCGTTGTTTGACCAAGTCGTAGGTCCTCATGGAGAATTTGACCCATTTTGAGTAGCCTCTCCAGAGCCAGATTTAGAGCATCATCGTTGGAGGAAACCTGCTCGTTTGTGGAGTCCGAAAATACTTTAAGGTAGCTGAAAATATTCGAAAGTATGTAGTTATGTGTACCAATTTTCTATTTGTATTTGACGTAGAGTCAGGCTAATAACCATGCTAATTAACTTTTATTTAATTACAATTTATTAGCTCCTTCCCTCAGGGCTTTCGTTACTCTCTCAATAATCTCAGTTTTTGAGAAAGGAGGCTTCCCACGTTCACAGCTTGGCGGTTCGAGAAGAAATTGATTGAGTAGTTCTAAAGTTCTATTCAAAATTAGTTAAGTGGACATGTGATCAAGTTACAATTAGTTAACTGTAGAGATGATTTTGATAAAATCACTAATTACTTTAACATGTGGTAAGTATGGAGGACGGTAACTGGACAGGGCAAAACGTCATGGATTTCTGTCAAGAAGGACATAATTGTGTCAACCAGGCGCACAGTGCAGTCCCAAAATCTAGTCACCTTGAATTTGATGAATTGATAGTTTGAGGTGACAATTATGCCCAATCATAAACGAATCTTAAGTTTCTCATGATCATACCTCTCTGGCGTCATACTCGCAGTTCATCGCTCTGTCGAGCACGGCATCCATCAAAAGACACATCATGTTGGCGTTCAAAGGATAAATGGAGTTGACGACAGTGTACGCCCTCCACTTCGCCAAAACGATGTCCTTCGGCTTAAGGCCCCCCTGCCATTTGAACTGCCTCAAAATATATTCGGACCAGAGTTCGTAGTGCTCATCCCAGTAGAAGGGCGTCCCCAAGGAGGACTCCTTGTCCAGCTCAAAGACCAACAGGAAGTGAACAATTTGGAGGAACTCTTCAGTAGCCGCCTCTTTACTCTTGTTGTAGCCCAGAACCATACGCAAATGGATTTCTCCCTTGTCCTCTTGGTTCTTTAGGGGGAACCATTTGTCTATCGTTTCTGACGAGATTTCCTATTCATTTTTTAAGCAACAATTAACTAATTACGCTTAAGATTCTTTCGCTAATTATCATAATTAACACGTACAGACACAGGTATTCTTAAAGATCCAATCAACTCTTGAACTGAGCGAGCGTTCGCAATCTCCCTCAAAAGAATGCCGAACGTGCCTGGTGACTTGATATCTTTGAATCGTCTGATTTTCTCTCTTAATGGCTCATCTTCATCATTATAATCCCTTTATTTGTTAATGGTTAAAAAGCAATTAACCTATTAGTTAATTTTTCGTATACATGCATTCTATTTTTCCATGTTTGAAACTTACAATATCTCAACGTAGAGTACATCCTTGAGAATATCGTTAACTTTACTGAAAATCGGGAAGATGCTTTTTCTTGAGTTTCAGTTAATTAATATGGCTAATTAGTAATTATACTCTTACAAAGTGAAATACTGCCTCCAAACAGGATTCAAAGTTTTAAAAATAGTCTTTGTCCTCTGCGCCACATCTTTACTGTTTAAAAAGACGACACAAAAGGGATCCGAGAGACCGTTCGGGTCCTTCGCGGGAATGTTCCTGGCCTCAACTATTTCCAAGTTAATGATTCTTTGGGGAAGCTACAAAAAGATGAGTAATTTTTTTATTCATCTTTGGCATTAACATTTACAGATCATATTTTCAACTAACTTTTGTCGTTCTGGCGACATCCATCAGTCGAGCATGCTCAGTGTCGCTTAATCTAAAGACCCTTTTCAAATGTTGAATTAATGCATTGGAATCCGGCATCTGAGTTTTCATTTGTGGGAAAAGGGCACAAATAATTTTCACGTATAACTCGGGCAACTGCAACCATCAAAGATAACCCATCCAACTATAATGTTCACTAAAAAATCTTATTATCTTAAAGTTTCCAATTCTTACACTATATCTTTCAATCGAAGCGCGTAACTTTTTCCTAACCGTGGGCTTATCCTGGAAAAAAGTTGGAGTCACTACAGTTACCTGGAGGCCCTGCTGCTGGTATCTGGAAACTGTTTTCCGTCTTTCCTTCTCATACGCTACTTTTATCGAAGAGAATCGGCGCAGTAAAGTGAACGCGCTTCCTTTCCCATCATTATTCCTCCTCTTAACGCATTTGTTCTCCATCCCTAGAAATTTTAAGGAACTAGAATTTTTAACGGAATTATTAGAATTAATGTACTATAATGACTGCGTTAAACCCAACTTATAGTTTGAAGAAGTTAACGTCAATGTAGACTAGAGCTAATCATTCATATTTGATTGTTATTTTTCCATGTCAAGTGAATATTATGTTTACGTGCTAAAATTTTGAATAACTTAAATAGAAAATGACGAAGTTGTGGACAAGGATTTCTTGGTTAGCCTTTACGGATGTGGTCAATCCATTTCCTTCAATCGTCAAAGATAAATGTAATTTTTCATTTGTAGATAAGATAAGCATACATAATTTGGAGCATGATTTCAGCATTTTTACTGTGGAATGAGTTATATTTCATTTTAAAACTTAAATGAAGGGAAGAATACAGGTTGTGTGTACGCCCACATTACTGATAAGATAAGCTGTGTGCTCAAATTAAAAGTTTTTATGGGCTTCAAAGGGGAAAATGAACAGGTCAATATGGCGAGCTCATGCTCAAAAATGATGCGCGTTAATTACCTGAGAATGTAATTAAAATGAAATTATGTATTATGATTTTAAATAATTGATAGTTTTCTCGGAATAGATGACTCATGATTTCTGGATTTCCGATTATTATGCACACGTATGAAAAGTATGTTTGCGTGTGTATCCCCAGCATCGTAAATTGTAAATCCAAAATTTGATTACTTGTTGATTAGTGTTTTCCCCATTGACAGGATGTGGACGATGTGGGGTACTCTTCATGTTGAAGTTTAAAGATTTCAGAGACCACACAGTTCTTGCAGTGCATTCATTAGTGCAATTAGTACTACACGCAATTTAGCTTTCCAATTTTACAAGCATCATTCATTCACGCTAGATTATAAAACGGGTTTTCTGGATGCAAGATGAAATGCGAGAAATGTGGTGGTTATTGGGTTTAGCGAATCGTTTCCACATACATCGGAGTCATTAGATTTTAAAACAGGGATTCCATTGTTCTTTTAGAAATAACTGGCTAATTACTCTTGAAACATTTTTATTGAGCTTTTCACAGTTTGACGCAATTAAACGAAATAAGTTTCATGACAAAAAGCGATATATACAGACTTGTTTATAGTGTACACTTATACTCTAATACTCTAATAATAATAAATAATTATATTAAATAATTTTCCTGGTTAGTAGTGGAGCAGTTCAGCTTCCTTTTATGTTAGCGATAGATATAACTTGCTTGAACATAACATCCTAAATAAAATAGATAAATTCTCGTAGACAAAAATATTTTCCCATCTTATCATTTTCATGCGGTTATATCCTCCCTGCTAAAAAAACTGCAGGATTGACGCAGGTCAGATTTTCCAAAGTCTCATTGTCGGCAACCTAGTTCGGAGGTGAGGTGTAACGGCACACAGAAGCATTACACTAACGGCAGCACCTGCCATCAAACTGTTCCAACCGCTACGGTTCTGCTGCTGCTTTTTATAGTAGGAATAGTAGTTGCTGTAGATGTAGCCTGGCTTTGTTGGCGTCATTTCCTCCATAGAGGGTGTAGGTGATGGTGACACTGCTGCTGGTGGGGATGTCAATGGGGGTGACGATTTTTTAGACGATTTCGATGATCGTCGAGGTGGTATGGGCTTATTTTTGCTGTTTTTATTGTTGCCATTATTGCAACAATTATTATTGCCAATTGTAGAGATGACATTTAACTCATTCCTGTCAAAGCTGTGAATCATCCTGGTTTCTCCATCCTTCACACAAAATTTCAATTATTTTTTCATGCGACATTAAAACTCTGTCACGCTCATAAAAAATGTATATAAATGCGTGAGAAGTAATTAGAGTGAATTTGTGAGGGTCATATTTCAAGATGTCACACTAAAATGCTTTTGTTTTAAAAAGGCTTCCTTACTTTTCATACAAATGCACATTTTAAAGTGTACCGAGGAAAAATAATTAACAGCAATTACCAGGCTTACCAAAAGTATGTTGAGGGAGCTAACTTGATTGGACAGAATCGCACAACTTTTCCCCATCGACCTTGCGAAAACCACCAACTCCTCAATTTTCCCTGCTTCCACCTCATACTCCTTTGTGGTGACGTCCTGAAACATTCTCATTCTCACCGAGTTGATAAGGTTTGACAAGCACCTCACCTGTGCTTGTATGTTCGTCAGAATGTTGACAATTCCTTCGCCCCTGTTGTTGTTGTTGTGGTTTCAGAGCAGGAAAACGAGGAAAAACGGAAATAAAAAATCCATTACACTGCCAAAAATTCATCTTCTTGGTAGATTGCCATTTGCATGCAAGAAGAGTACAAAAATGTACATGGCTAATATATATTCATGCATTTTTTGAAGTAATCAGTAATGATGATGCTTAAAACGCAGAGAAGGATTTTATAAATGTTTGAAATGAAATATGTAATAATGAGTTTGCACGAACATGTCCGGATCTGGCTCAGTTGCTAAGGGTTCAGGGACGTCGTTAAATGCAGTCATCAAAGCAGGAGATTTTCCTGGCCGCCAACGTGACTCTCGAACTCGGAAAAGTAAGTTGCCCAACTGTTCAGAAAATATGACAATTGAAATGGGAAGCAAGAATGAGGATTTCAGGAAACTTGAAATTTTTCATGTGAAAACCTTATAATGGCCCTTTTCCACAGCGGCTTCACCAACCATCCATCCATTTCTGTCGACAGTGTCAATACTCACACCACTTTCTAGCAATAGTCTAGCCACTTGTCCGAATCCTTTCTCGGCAGCGTAAAATAAACACTGTTCAATGACACCATCACAAAAAACCCAAGAAATAAAAGTATTTAGAGTTTTTCATCTCTTCGCATTCCAGATTGTGACCTGATTCTGTGGTGAAATTGCTGAGGGAAAAAATGCTTACATTTCTGCCGTTCCTATCCAATGAGTCGAGATTGGCTCCGGCTCCAATTAAACATTTGGCAGCATCGTATTTATTTTCCTTGACGGCATAACCAAGTGGCGTCACTCCATTGTTGTCCTTTGCATTCACATAAGAACCCGCCTGCAAAAGTAGGGTTACGCATAGACGAGTGTCGCCAGTGCGGGTTTGGGATGACCCCGCTGCAGCCATCAGTGCAGTGAAATTATCTGCTTGTTTTAGAAACAGTGATGTTATCACAAATTTTTCATAGAATAATAAGTACATATTTAATGTTCCATAAAATGTAGAAAGGCGCTGACAATCCTTACCCTTTCTGGTTAAATTAGGATCAGCATTTTGTAGCAACAGATATTCCACCAAGGCAGGTCTGGCAGCACTTGCTGCCACCATTAACGGACTCCATCCATCGTCCAGTAAGCCGTTTACGCTGGCTCGTCCACCTTTCAACACCAATAATGATTTGAACTTGTATGAACTTTCACTCCATGGTAAACGGTAACCAGTGATTTACCTTCAATTAAATTTTGCACAGCTATCAGATCCCCTTTAATGCATGCTAATCGCATTTCTTCGAGAGGAGACGGTTGTCTGGTAACAGGACCTTGTCTCCGCCGAAGTACTCCGGCTGAAGACATGTTTATCCGTTGAGCCCTGAGGCTTTCGTAAGGCCTGTATTCCTAGAAAAATGAATTCACTTCCGGTTCAAAAACTCTCAAAGGTCAGGTTGGCGAAGGTTGCCCAATTATAAATCCTTCTCTTCCAATCATCACAAAATCCTTACCTTTCCAATATCTTTGGGAACCATTTCAATATTTACTGTCGATACAGTAAGGAAAAAACAATGAAAGAGAAAGTAAATCCTTTTCTCCCAGGTACACACACGAAAGTGTAAAACTTGTCGCTTGTAAGGGTCCACCACAATCAACGCACTTTCTTACAATCACGTAGTGAAGTATAAAAAATCGTACTTTTCTTATCTTCAGTTGTTCCTGTTGTTGTTGAGGAGTAAAATCCCAGAATCTCTCAAGACTCTTCCCCTCAACTTAATTTTGTACTGACTTGTCGGGAATCATGTAAGTATGAATGTGTTACCTGACTAAAAACTCACTGAGATAAAATGTTTCGCTGTTGCTGACGCTATAAAGAAGTGCGAAAATGTCAACGCTACAAAGAAACACAAAATTGACACAATGAACAAAACACACAACACAAAGTTTCGTGACACATTTTTCTTTCTGTTCGGAACGTGATTAATTACATATACGAATAACTATAATACTTAAAACATGAAACAGTCTCCTCTAAAAATACAAATATAGTTTTCGTTGCCGTTAAGTCTATAACGATTAGCGTAACAAACCGGATATTACAGAATATCCAATGTGAGGAAAGTTGTCGTTCCTCTTCTGCCTCCTTTTCCACAGGACAAGGATGGCTTGTCAGAAAGCAGAAGAGTGAAGACAACACAAACAATGTGAAGTGGAGTGAGGTAGACCAAGTAAAATAATATGTTAAATCTTTCTCGTTGCGATAATCTCGTGATCATGAACACACACAAAAAATATATTTCTTAAATAAGTAGGGAATATGATCTCCTGTTTCGTTTTTCAAGAGAAAAAAATGGCTTAAGGAAATGGTGACAAGAGAATGAAAGAATGGATGTGGGATCGGGTAACGGAAATCGTGTTGATGCTACTTTTCGAACAGAATACTACTGCAAATATCATGCTCTTATCTGAGCATGCTACTAGCAAGCACTGAGCATCTTTAGGGGGAAATCCGCTATCTTTTATAAGCTCATCTTGATAAGATAGGGATTTAAGGGAGAGATTTTTTATAGCATTCTCTGCTGAAACAAAAGATTGGGAAAAGACAAAGATAGGGTGTTATGGTCATGTAGTGTTAATCATGAGATTGTTTTGTTATATTTATTTGGAAATTTGTTCCCACATTTATTTGTATGTTGGAAATGTATCAATTTATTACACTCTTAGGCACGTAATTACTCAAGTGAAAACGCATGGGTAATGAATGCACTCTCCTTGAAATTTTTCATGACCAGCCGTTGGAAATAATGAATGTGCAATAAAATTTTCTTTGGCCATGGAGCATTTTTGAGAGTGAGGGATTACGTTAACAAGAGGATAGAGGGATTCGAGGGAAAGACGACGTGTCAAGTTAGTCGGCTCATCAGTAAAAAAATCTTGGATGTTGTCTCTTTTATTTAGCAAAAAAAATATGCTTGAGTTCATGTAAAATGCAATGTTTAGCTCTATACAGCTTGAAAATCACTTTGAATGTCATTTCTTAATCAAGTGGCATGGACGCAACAAGCGTTTCTGATTAAAAGTCTTTTTTGTCAGAGGGGGAGTCAGATTGAGCGTTCAATTACTGACAAGGAAAAAGGTGGAAGTTCAGAGAAAAAAATAAAAACAGAATTTTTAAAATATTCAGAAAATGTACACATTATAATTTCTAGATTGTGTTTATGAACGAAACGTTATTTTCATTAACTTTTCATTAAATTATTAACGATTGAAAATGCAATCGCACCAACTTTTCTGCATTTTCCCAAAATCTGAGGGTGACATTCGAGACAGGCTATTCTTCCGGTTTGTTACTTATAGCCTGTCAGTCAGTGACAATACACTAGGCCAGACTAAACTCAGTCAACTCTAAAATTATATGTCAACATGGGCGCAACCTTGGCACAGATCTTGACAGTGCAGTGTGCTGTCTAGAAGGAATCGCGGAAATGTGAAAATTAGAGAATGAAGAGTACAAAAAAAGCTGCCACAGCAATTATGCTGTCAAGGAGCGTGACCACTACATAAACATTTCCCATTTCCCCTATTGAAATTGATAACGCTGTACTTTGAGGGTGATCTCGGCAGACGGTTTTTCTCCTCTCTCGATCCGTCTATTATCATGACGAGGCCGTAGCTTGTGGAACTGTCTAGAAAGGCAAAAGAGATGGAGTAGATTCCAAGACATGTTATCTGATCAGAATTAAAATCATGAACAAAATTTGAGGTTTCAAATGACTGAAATATTTATTAGTATTTTTTAAAAAGTTGCACGATTGATTTCCAATATAAATTCATTAGGCAGCGCATTTGGGATTAGCTAATCAATACTTATAATAATAATAATAATTCATTTTTATAATTCTCTATCATTCTAAAATAACTTATACTTATTCCCAATTCAATAGCATCCGTGCAAAAAAATATATAAAACTAACAGGCTGCTCTTTTTTATGAAATCAGTTAATGGAAAGAGTGAGCACATTTTTATAAACGAACCGAGGAGCAAAAAAAGATTTCCTTTTCTAATCGTAGAATTGTTCATATTGCCTTTCTTTATTTCTATTCCTGATTCCACGACCTGCAGCGAAACGTCGGACTCTGTTCCGATTATCGCCAGTCTCCCGATAGTAAAATGGACTTCGCTCAATTTTACATGAGCTGGCAGCCTCGGTGATTTCTCGGTGGCACGTGCGACCATTCTTGACAGTTCCAAGCTGCTTTTTCCCAAATTCGCCGGCAGTCGAAGCGAGTAAATCCGAAAGTCTTTCGAAATTCCACATTTTAGCATCTGGCGCATTTGATTCCTGCAGGATGTCAACTCCAATGGAGACAAACAAGCTGTGTATCATTGGATGGTTCTTCATTTCATTTACAATCTGATTAGTTGCCTGCCTCATCCCTTGACTAAGACACCATTTCCCCTCCTGAGAATCGTAACGGATTTTCTGCCCATAGTTTTCCAATTCGAATATTTGGGCGTGGCGTGGCCGATAGATGTAGTAGTTGGGCTTCTCCGCTTCCCAAGCATACACGTACCTCCGGAAGTCCATCTCTGCTTTCATACTCCATCCATTTAACTCATTTGGCCTCAAGCCTTCTACGTCCATGTGAGCGCGAACAGCGAATGAAGGGTATTCCTGGAAGCAGGAGGGCAGGCGACGAACATGATCGGGGTCAAGAGACATTTCATTTCCGTAGTCAGTCATAAGAATCTGTCAAGAACAAAAAAAATAATTTTTCATAACCCTCCATAATTTTCATGAAACCAAAAAGGAAACAATTTTGACCATTTTTTTGCTCACTCTGTACGATTCCACTTCTGTCCAAACAATAGTTTTGATTATCCCTCTGCACCAAATGGTCTTCGATTGGTTTCTACGATCTCTACCACTAGAATCAAGTATTTGGCAAGCGACAAGCATTCCAGGACGACCACCGTGTAAGGACTCCTTCCCTTCTACTAGCATTCTAATCCGTTCTGTCATTTCACCAAGTTCTGCCATTCTGGATTTCAAGTGAAAAATTATGCTAGATGGGTCTAGTATGAAGGCGGGCTTAGCGCCAACCATGCGTGAAGCAAAGTCACTTGGAAATTCGTTAGTTGCATCTTTGAAAAATCACACATTTTAAAATTAGCACATGGAAGTACAAAAATATAATAATTAATATGATCAGAGTTAAAAAAATTCAATCTTACTTTTATAAATGGATTCATAACTCATCCTGTCCACTCCATTTTCTGCCTCCTGGAGTGCCCCTGCATCTGCATCAGCTTCTCTTATCATTGCTTCTCTAGCTTCCAACTCTTCAATATACTCAAAGTGTGGAATGTAAATGCTTTCCGAAGCTGGTTGCCCCTTGGGAGGGCAGATTCCAAGGAGCATGTCGAATTCAGAAGGATCAAAGTATGGAACAAATTCTTCGATTTCAGTAAAGTGACGGCACCCAGCCCTGAAAAATATGGAACAATAAAATTAAAAATTAAAACCTGTGAGTTTGAATATTTACAAAAATTAACTGCAAAAAATATTAACTTTTTCCTTACCCAACTCCAGTTGCCACCGCAAATCCAGCTTCCACCATCTGTGCGTTGATAGTGCACGTATTTGGCTTTGGAATTCTGGTTCCTTCAAAAGCTTCCACAAGTAGAATATCGAAATTTGTGAAATAATCTGGCATTTTTCTTGAAACGCGGGTGGTTGAGCGTGTGAGGACTACTCCAAGGAACTCTTTGTCTGTCACCAGACCCTCAAAAAAGAGACAAGCATCACTGGACCAACGAAGTGTTT
>JAQIXX010001814.1:0-29681 GCA_034700605.1 Willowsia nigromaculata | reverse complement strand
GGGGGTGGACTCCTGCTATACAGGTGGAGTTGAAACAACGGCTAATCATCGTAATGAAGAAAATTACATTGGAAGTGTGATGTCTCAGGGGAACTGTGTTACGCCTAAGTATAGGGTCCAGAATGAGTTCTGGGACGAGCAGTACCAAATACAAGGACCCAAGTATGGAAACCTTTTTCCATGCCGGTTGTGCTTTATTCATCAGTTTTTTATTTGTCTTCCTAAAACATTAACCTCAGTAGGGAAAATCGTTTATGGGTATGATGGACTACAAGAGGACCGTATCCCAAATCCTACAACTGTTGGGGTGATATTCCCACCCCGCTGTAGTCCAGAGATTAAAGCTTGCCTATTGACAGCGGGGTTTATGTTGGTTAGTAATAGCGAAAACTTTTGCCATTGTGAAAGATAATGTGAAAGGTCAGCAAACAAAATTGTGTATAGTAATTTTCAAATTATCTGTTACAGGATGTGACCTATTTTCAAAACCGTGGATGTACTGTTTATAGAATACTACGATACCTTTTTCATTTCGTTTTTGCTACAGCAGTTGTGTGTGGTTGCTTTTTTATATATTTTTATGCTACCGATACTTAAGTTAGCAATTAAAGTTTTAGAACACTATATTTACAGTAATAAATACTATATTTCGTGTGTAAGTTATGGCGTTAAGGACATTTTGAGAGCGAAATAATAATAAAACAAATGCTCAAGGAAATGCGTATTACTGTGAATGCAGTGGTTTTATTTTCAATAAAATCATGTTAGTACACGTCGTTGTCGAAGCCAAAGTTATCGTCAAAATCATCATCAAAATCCCCGAATCCGTCGGAACGCTTTTTCTTAGGTTTCGTGTCCGCTGCATTAGTCTGATCTTCCTCCAAATCTGAAAGGGACTCGAGAGATCCCTCAGATGCACTATCACTCCAGGATCCACTCGACCCAGAACCAGAGTGCGAGCCACTATCACCATCTTCTTTGTTGGATATCATTTGTTTAATGTCTTCAACTTGTTGTTCAACTTCTGCAATAGCCTTATTTTCAAGAATAGCTTTGTGTTGGAGCATGCGACTTGGTGAGGCAATCACCCAGTTACCCTCGTCATCTTCATAGTACTCCAACTCTCCCCATTCATCCTCATATTCGTCCTCGGTTTCCTCTTCTTCTGTGTCTGAAAGTCCTGAAGCTAACACACGATGTAAAACCGATTTAATATGACAATTAAACATGCATTGCATTCCATTGCAAATCGGAAGATTTGACATTTTTACCAGCAAGTCCTTTCTTTGCCTTCTCAAGCAGAGCCTTGGCTCTTTTCTCTTCCATAATTGCCTCTCTCCTCTTTTTCTCCAGCTCATGCTGAATTTTCTTTTGTCTAGCTTCCCTCCTCGCCTTCAGTCTAGCCTCATTCTCTTTTGCCTTTTCTATATCTCCAAGCTTCTTTGACAAGTAGGCTCGAAACGCGACTGCAAGCTCACAATCGTCTTCAGGTTCGGGTGGATGCCTTCTAAGTCTCATAACACTTCGTCTATGCTTATTTCTAGCATCAACTTGGCCAAGTTTCTTAAAATGATCAATAACTTGTTGCAAAACAATTCATACAAGGGATAAGTCAAGCTATTTAAAAGAACACTCAAATTACATTAAATGCCCAGTCTATTGAGAGGTATTCGCGTTCCATGTTTAGGCGGTTGCGCTTCTCCAATAACTTTTCTCTTTGTCTATACAGTTTCTATTTTTTTTTAATTTATGAAAATTGAGTCACATAATAAGCAGTTAGTCACTGTATTTTCATTCCATTATTCCAGTTCTCGGCTTACAAAATTTTGCAAATCCAAATTTCCCAATTCCCAGCGACTGCAGCGATTCTCCAGCTCCATCGAGCTCATGTGGTCAGCTAAGATTGGCATTAGATGGCTGCGACAAGTGAGAATCAAGTGGTACAACTCATTTTCCAAATGATTATGCAATTTAGCTCGCTCACTGTGAAATGAGTAAAGCATAACCATATTGTTATACACAAAGCTTCATATTATTGTCAAACTCTTACTTGATAAGCTTGCTCGTTACATTCTCAAACGTACCTTAAATACTGATTTTTTAAATGACGAGTTTTGATGTTAGCCTCAAGCTCATATATTGGGATCAGTGCTTGGAGTTCCTTCAATTTCGCCATGAGTGCAGCAAGTTCTCTCCTGGAAAAGGGGAAGGCGAAAAGAAAAAGGTCATTATTGCCCATTTAACAATAATATACATTGAATAAGTTGGTGGATGTATAATATTGAAGCACTTGCATTAATGGCTCAAACTCTAGTAATTTTGTTTTCAATTCTTGCAGCGAAGCTTCCGCCTTTGCTGATCTGGCTTTGTAACCAGCAATGATTCTATCCATTTCTTCCGTCCTCTTTTTGATGATCTTTTCTACTTCCTCCCTCTCCAGATTAAGTTGTTCTCTGTTTGGAGAAAGTTAGAAAATGAGAAGAGTTAAATGCACTGAGAGAAATTCGCTTTGTGTTGTAATTGTCGTTTTTGTGTACGTCAGTTCATTGAAAATATTCTCAGCCTGATCCATCTTTTCTTTTAAGTGTTTATGATAGACAGCATTGTCGTGGCTGAGACTCATCATCTCGCGCGTCATGTACCATGCTTCCACACGTTTCTTCCGAGCTTTATTCCTTGCCACCCGGAATTCTTCCAATGCGTTAATAAGGTCATCGTAGAGTTTCGTCAATTCCTGTTTGAATATTAGACAATTTGAAATCACGTAGCAGATCTAAACTGAGCTGTAATAAAAATTGGACTTTGGAAAACATTAAAAAGAACACACATGTAATGGTGGGGGCTCTGGTACTTCCTTCTTCTTTTTCCCTTTCTTCTTCCCCTTCTTCTTTCTCTTGCCCTTCTTCGGCATTGCTCTTACTTCTCCCCGATCCCTGTGTGTAGATATGAATTTCCTTTTTTATTCGATCAATCAAACACGCCTGCGTAAATGCAAAGCTGCAAAAGGAGCAGTCTGGAATTACTAAAATTGCTGATTTGATAAAATTGCTGCAAATATGTGCTGCAAAGACGATATAAAAATCATAAATAAAACGTTGTCAAAACAATCGTATATGATGTCGATGTGTAAGCAGGCAATGCAGTGGCGATTCTTCGCCAAAACGTATTAACTATCAGGCATAGTCCGAAAATAAACGATACAAAAATCTGTTTTTATTTTCTCGGCACTTTTTATAGATCCTTTCATAAACTTTTATGTTATCTGGCCTTTACATTAAAAATATTTACATTTATGTATAAAGTGTAAGCACCAATCTTCTCACTTTTAATCACATAATATGGTATAATATGTTGGTTGACTCAACTCTTGTCCTAGTCATATACACCTGTTAATTGTGCAGCGCTACTATACGTTACAGAGGTTCTATCCCTCAGATCCCATTTCCTGTTCATTTCAAAAATCTTACAATACAAATACAGCGCAATTCCCAAGAACAATGTAGTCTCAACTCCAACCGCTATCCAAAGAAAAGTATGGGTGAATCCACCACTGGAACATGTAGCTCTATAAAAGCTAAACTCATTAGCCATTTCAGAACCAAGTGTATGATTCGTCAAAGTCAAAGAATTCGTTATCCCCGTCTCCAACAAGGTTTCGTTGATATTTATACTATCCAGCGAATAGATGCTGTCGGGTGTGGCGTCCATCGGAATGTCTGTGCTTCCTCCATCCTGGATGCCTCCAATAAAGTTCCTAGAGTTTGCAGCACCTCGTACCAGACTCGAGTTTATTCTATCCCCCAGATTACTCACAAAGTAAAATTTATTCCTGGAATATACAGCGCTTCTATTCAACATGTGTTCCGGCACAACGTGACGAATGACGACTGTATTCGCACAAGGCATTCTAGCATCATATTTTTCAGAATGCCACATTAGGTAGCAACCACAAGCAAGAGATATTTCTACTGCGCCGTATTCCTGTGGCGTCACCATTTCATCTGGTTTCCCATCGCATTTTATCAGCAAACTCGTAATCCGATTTACAGCAACGACAAATTTGCTTGTTGAAATTCGTTGAATTATTGGAATAATAAGCTTTGAAAATGCGTCAGAGAGAGGTTCAGACTCGCACTGTAAATGGCAGTAGTAGCGAATGTCATCAGGGTTGAGAAGTGATTGATTCAAAACTGATGTCAAACAACGGTTAATCATTGGACGAGTGGTTTGATCTGATATGAAGCAAGCATCCGTGTCTCCTGGCTTACAGTCACTGGCTACCACCAGTTTGTTAGTTTTCTCGTATAGAAAGTATTTTGAAGGGGGTTCATCGTCAGAAAGGATGTGTCCCGTCGGTGGTCCTGTTTGTATTTTGCATAATCTATTTTCGTACAGATAAATTGGGGAGCTCACTTTGAGTAAGGTAAAATGAGCATCTGCCCTCACCACAGGCAGCAAAATTTGCACAATAAGACTATTTGCACCAAATATACAGTCTGCAATGGGCATTTTATATAGCTTGGAAATGGACTGTGTTGACATTGAATAACGTAGTTTGAGTAGTTTTGGGCGCAAATCCGTTAGAGCTTTCTCCATCCGTGAGTATTTGACAAAAGACTGTGGGATCATATTATTTTGGCAACTGAGGATAGCCTCCCGGATCCTTGTCAATTCAGAGTAAATGCTTTGTAGCTGAAGACCTTGTAGACCTACCAGATTGTTAACAAGCTCACCGGGATCTGAACTATTAAGGAAAAATGTGGCTACAAAATTACTCTGCATTCGGTCAAAATGCTCGGTGTAGTCTTCATTTTCATCAGAAATTTTATCTTCCACGTGCACCGGCATGCTGCTGCATTTTTCGATAATGCTTGCGTAGAAAGCAAAACCCGTGTCTCTGTCCCGGTTAGTCACTCCTTTCCACATTTTTTCCACCATGGAATCACACTCTTCGAATCTGATCTTTGAGTTGGTGAATTTCAAATTTTCTTGTGGGCCTAATAAGCTCATGGTTGAGCTTCGGGTCAAGGATGCGGGTGGAGGTGAGGGGTAAATATCAGTCATGTTAGCTTTTAAGACTTGAAGAAATTGATTCAAGTGGTACATAACCGGACATGTAAAATACCAATCCATCGTACTTAATACAGGATACTTTACATCAGATTTGCAGTTGAGCCTCGGAAGAATCTGGAAGGCGTTGTTACTGCTACTGCTGATGGAGGATTGCATCATGCTCATACTGGAAAAACTAGATGACGATGGGGACGAAGGCGTCGGCGGTGATTTCCCATATTCTGGCTTTAGCTTAAATTCGAAAAGTAGTGGAATGACTTTTGTGTACGGTACAAATCTAGTTGATTCTTCATAATAGAGCCCAGATATAACTTTTCCTTGGAGTGGCTTTATTTCGGTTGATCCAGGTGGAAGAAAGATTTGAAGCAAAATAATAGAACTGATTGTGTAGAGCCCCACTAATATAATATGTCAAAAATAATTTGAGATTAGTTCATGGAAAAGGTTGGCTAATCGTTAATTTGTTAGCGAATTACTTACTTATGTGCCGTTACCCATCTATTGTTTTAAAACAAAACAAGAATGTTGCTGTACTTGTGATCAACTCTTCTTTACTATTCGAGTACTTTCTTTAATCATGTTATTTACTTAAAATTCTCTTCCACAGATCCATCCGTGGGATTGGAATATTCCAATTTATACTGGTTAAAGTAAGAATTGCTGCGAAATACATGATCAAATACGATAATAATACATACATACTTTCATATACTAATTTCATAGCTTTTGTGATTCCTTTTTATCATTTTCTCCAAATAATGCAACATAAACAAAAACAGTATTTATGATTAGGAGTTTACAGTATACGGTTGAAATAAATGCAAAGATGCAGTTTTACATGGGTACATGACCGTGAACGCTGGACACGGACTTATGCCCAATAATATAAAGACAATAGAAACATTCTCCTCTTCATGTTGATGCTTGTATACATTTTGAATTATCATTTATCACCGGAAGAAAGAGAAGAGAGGACAAAGTACGCTCATTTTTCACAAAGAAAAATTTATTATTGAATTAAGCTTTTTATTCATGTAGTGGACATACTATATTATTTTTTGTCATCCTTCCTTCTTCCGTTAACCCAAGCGATTGCTTTATGCAATGTTCATTACATAAATGTACAGTAAATGCGTCTAATTTCTTATATAAAAATTATGGAACACATTAAGTTTTGCGGACATTACACTCTATAGGTACACAAATCCTTATCATTATAAAGGTTTTTAGTAGAATCGGTATCATTGTGACATTACTGACATTTCAATATGTTTATGTAGTTAATTAATCCTTGAAATTAACTTCATATGACTAGAAAAAAAGCATTATTTGTTTTGCTTTGTGTAATAATTGGAATAAGTACAAATTTGAAGTTCATCAGTTTGGAATAATAATACAACATAGTGATTTGAGAATGTAGCCACCAATACATCACCAACACACACTTGACTTGGCAAGAGAAAACAAAGACAAAACCAAACAGTATTATGGTACTGTGGTATGATTTCATAAATATACTGGTCACTTGTTATATTAAATGAATCAATGTAACCAAAACGTTATAGCATCAATGGTTCAACTTTAAAGCAACAACAGCAGAATACAAGAGTCTTCCCGATGATTTTACAATGCGGGGGTAAGCTAATTGAAATAAAGTTGTCGTTGTATCTTTAAGCACACATTATAATAATATTAGGTCATGTTTTGTAGACACGGTCGAATTTTTATGCACACAATGTAGTTTAGGTTTTCTCATTATGACAGCAAACTTTCTATAGTCTTTCATTAATAAATACAAGATCATTGGCCCAATTTCTCGGATCTGTCACTTCACCAAACACCCTGAAACCTTTGGCAAGCATAAACTGCTTAACTGCTTGACGTCCTCCAGAATCATGAATGTATTCAACAGAAAGTACCTGAAAACGAACATTTTTTAGCATGATTAAAAGTCAAATTGCCTATTATTCATATATGCATGAAAAGGAAAAGTGACCTTGATAAAGACGGAATCGAAAGGTATAGTCTGCAACACGTCCAATTCCGAGCCTTCAACATCCAAACTAAAGTAGTCGACAGTTGTCACATTTAAAGCTGATACAAGGGTAAAGAAAGGAAAACATTGTACACGGGCAAAGCCCTGCGGAACATCCTGATCACCTTTGACTTGCTGCTTGGAGATTTTCCCAGTATTGTAATGTTGTTCGAACAGTACCTGGAATATGAGGATAATTCGAACAACATTTAATAACAATGCTTGCAAACAAATACACCCAACATACAAAGTGATGTAATGTAACACTTTTAGTCATTACTTCGTGTGGATAGGGAAGAGTTGCTAGACATGCTGGTGTTGACCATGCCTTGCGATGTTTTTCAACTAACATCTCATAATTCTTTGGATCCCCTTCTATCAGTAAACCCTGCATGATAGGAGTACAATTTTGTATTGAGAATCAATTATGTACTCGGAAAGATTTATTCTAATCAGTGAAACATATATACCTTCCACCCTAATTTCTTCTCTAGGAAGAGCGTATTTGACCTTAACTCTCCATCAAGGGCTCCACATTCAACAAAAAATCCCTTTTTCAGTCCATTCAAAGCATGTCGTACAATCCTGTAATCACATTTAATTAGAGTTAAGAGAATTTAGAGAAAGTCTTAAGATCGTGCATGCGTTTTTCATCTACCTTGATTGACCCATAGAGGGGTCAGTGTCAGGGTTGCTCAAGTTGTAAGGTTTGTCAGAAGGTGGTCGGATTATGTGATTTGAAACAATGTACGCTAACAGTCTGGTGTCATTTTGAGCAAATGGGCCACGGAGAACTTCCTGCATTGGAATCCAGTCGTGTGACATTCGGCTAAAGCCTACAAGTTTATAATTGTAAAGTAGATATACATCGATGCATACAGTCATACAGCTTACATCTTGTCACTGTCACTTTTTGTCACCAGAAAGTTAGAGATTATTTGAAAGCTCAAGAGAAAACAAGCATAAGATTGAACAAACCTGTCGACGGCAAGGCACCCGGTGTGCCATCATACACGTACACAGGTCTATTCGACAGTCCATTGAAGATTACTCGATAGCCCAAAAGATAATGATAAAAACCAAGCCCCAATACAAAGCAAACGGTGGCCGCGAAGAATACAAAGGAAGACTTCATTTGACAGCAGAAGATTTACTAATTTTAACTGCTATTGTGGATGTGGGTGGTAGATGCATCGAGGAAGAATGTTTCACTATTGCCTCCAGCAGGAAAATTCAACAGCTTTGAGCTGAAGTATGGGTCCAGTGGAAATGGAATGAGAGCAGAAACTTTGTGGTTGTCTTTTCCATAATTTTATATATGCTAGTAAATATCAATTCACATTTAAAATAATTGACTCAGAGTGAGTAACCTCATACGTTTCCTTTTTTGCAACCTTCCCTAGTAAACAATGAATTTTTCCAAAAGACCAAAGTTTACCAAAATGATGACATAAACTCAAGGAAAAGTCATTCCCGTTAGTTGTACCTAAATGCAAGCAATTAAATTAAGTAGTATATGAATCACCAATATATTATGTACAGTTGCAGACTTGTTCGCGGCTTAGACTTCTAAAACCGATTCGGTTACAGATATCATAGGATTTTTCATATTGATCTCCTGCCTTGTGTGCAAAAAGCCATAAATGCATTCATAGATGCATTTGTACTACTACTTGTACTGTGCATTTCTCTCTGCTGGAGATCGGTAGCACTCAATACGACGACTCAGAAGACTGAAGACGATACACAATGCGAAGTAAAAGAAATATAATAGACGAAAGGGGAACAATATGAAATCTGCTGAAAAGGGTTTTTGTACATGTGCCTGGTTTGTTGTGGCAGCAGTAGTTCTGCGTAGTCTTGCACGCAACTTAAGCGATGATAATTTGCAGTGGTGTATACATGAATGGTATTGAATAGAACAGTAAATTTACTTTTAGTATTCAGACTCTGAGAAGGAAAGAGAATCCTCACTCTTCTCAATGAAAACATCATCAGCGATGAACAGAAAGCCACATGTGAATTGTGCATTCGATTTAGAAATCTTCAATATTCACATGGAACATGCATGTGTGAAAGAGCTCTCCAGATAACAAATGAGCTATAAAAACAGTTTGAATTTCTCACGTGCATAATATTATATGCTTTTTATAGACTGAAATGTCTTTTTGCTCCAGGCACACATTGTCCTCTGGAAAATTTTCCATTTGTACTCGGACTCGCCTTTATTGACTAGCAAAGAAAAATGAACACAAATAAGGTAAAAAATGAATATAGTCATGTTCAATTGAGCTGCCAAGCAAAAGTAGCTTAAAGTTATATACACACGAAATGAAACATTAATGAACTGTCATGCAACTCTCAAGTGAATCATGTACGATAAGATAATTGCTCACAATCAGGGCAATGCTGTTAATCTACATAATTGAATGGGTGACCTTTGTGAAAAGTCAGAAAGGCTTTTTTGAGGGTGTTGGCAATATATTTTAATTGGTAATGACAAGTCTCTGGCGATTTCGGTGTTAGTGCTGTTGTAAAACTTGCTCAAGGAAGTTGAGCAGGACAGGGAAAACAATATTGCCGCAACCAATTGCAACCAAAAAATAGATTGTTTTTGTTTTTTGTAGGAAATTGAAGCAAGTTAACCCATCTTTTCTACCTGTGGCCCACAATAAATAGTTGCGTTTTGAATCATTATAATTAGTAGAGGCTCAATGGCTAGTAGTAGCAGTGCTGACGGGGGAGAGAGCCCTCGAGTCCTGTCTATTCAGAGTCATGTAGTGTCAGGATATGTTGGAAACAAATGCGCTGTATTCCCGTTGCAGGTAATTTAAATGAGATATTCTTGAAGTATTATACACCCTTACACTTACATTTGAAGTTCTCAGCCAAAAACACCAATATAATTTGTGCTACCTTTGCTCATATATTGATAGGCTTTGGGATTTGAAGTGGACTTTATTAACTCTGTCCAGTTTTCCAATCACACTGGGTATGGCCAGTGGAAGGGCCAAATCCTAGCGGATAATGATCTTGGTAAGTAGATATGTTTTCATCATTAAGATTTTGCGACAATATTATTCTATTCTCAAGAACTTTCATACTGGTTTGTCTATTTTAGAGGATCTTTATGAAGGATTGAAAATGAATGACCTTGTAAATTACACCCAAATACTGACGGGATACGTCGGATCGGAATCATTTTTGCGAAAAATTAGAGATGTGGTTGTTCGTATAAAGGAGAAGAATCCGTCGGCAATTTACTGTTAGCAATTCACTTGTGTCAAACACAAAAATGCATTTTGCGTGAAATGCCATTATAATGGGTGATGGAACAATTCATTTTTAGTGTGCGATCCCGTACTGGGGGATAACGGTCACTTTTACGTTCCAGAATCCTTGATTCCAATATATCAAAATGAGGTGTTGCCTCTTGCGGACATTACCACTCCAAATAATTTTGAACTTGAGTAAGTAGTCATCCCTTCATCGAGGTATTATAATCCAATTGTACAACAAAACTAATTAATAACGCTGCTACTAACAGACTTCTGACGGGAATGAAAGTCACAAATGAGGCACAGGCTCTTACAGCAATGGGACTGTTGCATGACAAGGGTATCCCTATCGTGGTACTTTCTAGTTTGGATGCCTCAGGAACCGACCTTGCATCCTACGTTTCGCTAAAACGCCCAGGTAAATTGTGCTCTTATAAAAATTCCAAAGCATTCAACCATGGTCGAGCATGCTTGAACCAAAAATTTTAATGAATTGCAGGCTGTGGAGAACGTCGTGTTTGGAAGACACTAATTCCCAGATTGCAGGGAATATTCACTGGAACAGGGGACGTGTTTGCTGCATTGTTTCTTGGGTGGTATTCCAAACTGGGAAGTGAAAATTTACCTCGGGTCATTGAGACCGTATTAGCTTCGATGAAGGTTATCCTTTGCAGAACAAAGGCAAAGGCTGATCAAAGACAGGCTGCAATCACAAATGTTGGACAGAAGCCGAGACCACAAGAATTACAGTTGATTCAAAGCTTGGATGTTATTCTAAAACCTCCAGCAACTTGTGCAGCTGCAGAAGTTAATTTGAACGCATAATTGAAAACACCACGACATCCAGTAGTTTTTACAATAGTGTAGTCTGACAGTAGAAAAATCACTTGCAAAAACATTGGCACAACTTTCCTCTCAATCAAACTAAATGAAACAGTACAAAGCTTGCCAAAGTCTATAATTTATAAAATGATCAAATTGACTCCAAATCTGCAGTTTCGTATTTCAAATGGTCCAATAACGTAGTAGGTGGACTGACATTAAATAAATGCATAATATTTAGCCTCATGTGATACAAACGAAGATATCAGATCAAATGTAGAAGTAACATGGTAAATATTCGGATATGAGTTGATTTAATTTCCCTACTTACAAATTATTTTTGCTGCTGGCTATTACAATGTAACAATATTGTATCTTTGTCCGACCAAAAACTGTCTTCCAAATTAGAAAGCAGCGAAAATGTTTTGGTTTTGTATTGAAACTTATATTGTTATGCTGTTTTACAAATAAGTTTGGTATATATAATATTAGATGGCCTAGTGTGGTTCTTGAAAACTTATAGAGTTGCTTAAACCGAATTTATTGGAAATGTATGTTAGTAATATGTATTATTTAGTTCAATTGGTGCTTTTGTAGTTTCTGACATGAAATGTGATACGCAGAAGATTCAAAACACACTGGCAGTATCTAACAAAAATTTTGATGTCCATAACATTAACGGGTGACAATAAATAAGTTTAGACCTAAATATTATCGAAACTTTTGTCTGTGGATTTTAAATGATTTCGAGCACTCAAATTCAAATATGTAAGCATTTAATGATGCGATCAATTGTCCTGTGTATTAAGACATTCGTACCCAGCTCAGTGCCATCAATAAACGAGTAATGTAATTAGACTTGAAAACTCTTACATTTGAAAACTGGTGAAAAGTATAAGAGACATGCTAAGGCAAAACATAAAATGCGATTAAAAATTTTATCTTTAAACGTTTTTACATCTATCATCTATTATAAATGAAAGGGAGTACATGTTGTCTATAATAAATTAATGTACTGCTTTTTGTTAACCCAATCTTATGATTAAGTGAGGCAGTACACATCATTTTTCAAGACTGAAATTATGCAGATCTGTTTGGTTTGTTTGCAAACACATAACGCTAAATGCATATCTATGGGGGATGATTTACAATAGTAATTGATGGACTCCTCATTGGTTGATATAAAAATGAGATGATGCTTTAATTATACGATCGAGAAACAAGAAGACCAAGGAAAATACCTACTTGATGTATTTACGTACTAATAAAGTTATGACTGCAAAGGCAAAACAAGTTGTGTATAGCTCCAGCAGTTCAGTAAACTTTTGTAATTCTTTTTATCGCAAATGGCAAGACATACAGATAATTATTGCTTGCCTTCCATTTGTAAGTCCATTATAAAAAAGCAAGAGACGTATATAAGAAAAGGAAACATGAAGCACTAGCATACTCCAAAACTGCAGTTCAATGTTTGACTTTGAGAAAGAGCAAACCTTTCATTACAACAAGTTAAAGTCAACTGAACAAAGTTATGTCGCATATTTTTTCAGTTCTTTTGGTAGTCCTTTGTTTAGGCACTACTTGTCACGCAAATGTCAAAAAGGAGTTGAAGGTTGGAGCATATCCATCAAGCTACGTACCAACAAAAGGAGAGCCTTGGCCGAAGCCACAACAAGTGACAAAATATGGTCAATTGTTTCTGGTTGTTCGTCCATCAGTGTTCCGGTTTGAGGTTTGTTAATTCAAGGGCTATAAGATCCTGTAGAACACAGCAGAAATACAATATACAATAGTTAATATTTCCCAACATGTCCCAAACGCTATCTATTACTGGTTATGCTAAATTTTGAGTTTCTAATCTTTTAGATTGTTCGTAATACTTGTGACTTGATAGAGGACGCCCTGAAAAGATATCATTCAATCATAAACCGGCATTACTCAAATTATCAGAGAATCCGTAGAAAGAATATCACAAACGATGAAAGGCCATGGAAGGGGAACGAAAATTTTTCAGGATACTTAGACCTTCTCAAAATTGATTTGATGGGGCCTTGTGAGAAATATCCTAATGAAAACATGGACGAGTCATGTATGCATTTATAGAATTTTTAAATTCCAAATAAGTTGATTCATGATAAAAAATTCAGTAAGTTGTGATGCTAATAACTTGTATAGATGAGCTGAAAATCGACACACCAGATTTCGTTGCTCAAGGACTTCTTGTAGCTTCAAGCAATTGGGGGATCCTGCGCGGTCTCGAGACATTTTCTCAGTTACTTTTCCCTACCTCTGATTACTCAGCAGTAATAAGCACTACTAAAAAGAGAAACCACAATATTTGAAAGAATAGAGTTTTTAAGAACATATACTGTGAATTTAATTTAGCTGCAACTCAACAGCACGTTAATCGTTGACTATCCCCGGTTTTCCTACCGCTCGGTCCTGCTTGACACATCACGACATTATCTGGCTAAACAAACCATCTTTGAAAACTTGGATCTTATGGCTATGAACAAGTATAATAATAAATTAACATATATTTTTAATTAAAAAATTAGTTAAACTATAACATGATTTTGTCAGGTATAATGTCTTCCATTGGCATATTGTTGATGACCAATCATTTCCTTATCAGAGCAGAGTATTTCCAGAGCTTAGGTATATTTCTTCTTCATTATATTGTACAGCTTATGAAAATGTATTTTATCGCTAAAACATTTTTGTGATTTTAATCATTGTAAAAAAATTGACAGCGAAAATGGGGCATATAATCCGTACACTCATATCTACACGCAGGAAGACATTGCTGATATAATTGAATACGCAAGAAGAAGAGGGATTCGAGTTATTCCTGAGTTCGACACTCCAGGTAATTGAGCATTTGATATTTTATTTTAGGAAATCGAAAGATTACTGTTCTCAATAAATGTGATAAATATCTTCTTCCTCTGCTTAACTGGATTTATAGGTCATACACGATCTTGGGGTAATGCATGGGCAGACTTTCTTACAAAATGTTATACGGCAACAGGTCAGCCTGACGGGACTTATGGCCCAATCAACCCGTTGAGAGTTGACGCATATCAAAAAATTCAAAAACTGTTAGAGGAAGTTACAAGTGTTTTCCCAGACTCGTATGTCCACTTGGGCGGAGATGAGGTTGAATTTGACTGCTGGTAAATTATTTGTATTTTGTAACTATTGTTCAGAATTATTGGTACTTGGTTGAGTATGCATAGATTATTTACTTTTAAGGAAGAGCAATCCGGAAATACAAGCGTACATGCACGCGAGAAATCTTACGGATTACTCCATACTAGAATCTGCCTATATTTCAGAAATAATGAGGATTGTAAAACATATTTCCCCAAATTCAACGTATCTTGTGTGGCAAGAGGTATTTGATCATGGAGGAACTTCCATAAAGCAAGACGCAGTCATCAGTGTTTGGAAGGGCGGAGATAAGGACTGTGGCGAAGAACTGGCAACGGTAACTGCGAATGGATATCGCGCTATACTTTCATCCTGTTGGTACCTGGACTACATATCTACTGGAAGAGACTGGCCAAAATATTACGTATGTGATCCTCACAACTTCAATGGTACAAGAGCCCAAAAACGATTGGTCATAGGGGGAGGCTCTGCTTTGTGGGGAGAGTACGTGGATTCGACTAATTTGACTCCAAGATTGTGGCCTAGAGCATCCGCAGTTGCTGAACGTCTTTGGTCTGCACGCACAGTTAATGACACTGAAGAAGCATCTCACCGACTTGAAGAGCACAGATGTAGGCTCGTTCAACGAGGTTTCAACGTTCAACCACCAAACGGTCCAAGCTTCTGTCTTGTGGATTGGAATGAGAGAAACTGACATTTTCTAATATGACTCTGATATGCTATATCAATATACCATTTATTTCAGTCTTGGAATTTGCAATCATTACATCATAAAATAATAACTGATGTCATTATATATGGGAGAGAGGCGATCGCCATACTTCTCCAGAAAGTCAATAATTACTCCATTAGACCACCCGAATCCTACGACGACATCGTAAAGACCACCTCCACCGGGTTCTCCCGGATATACTGTGTACTAAAATTATATTAAATATTACATGCATTAATGTGTTAACTTAAAGCATTTTAAATCTCGCTCCAAAGCATTATTATTAAAACTAAAATCAGACCTTTTCAAACATGGTATCATTATACCGTTTGTATGTGAGATAGTTATTTGCAACCCATTTTTGCGCTGTGTCAAAGGCCATCTCTTTGGCTGGCCCATAATCTGTATTGTCTAAGGATTCAACAAATAAATGTTGAAGTGGGGGCCACGTATTTGGGAAATCCCATTGTTGCGAGCTTGTTTCCAAACTGGTGGGGATTCCGCCATCCCAGTGCATAGCTCCAGAGTTTTGTAGATAATTTACAACTCTTGCAGGAACATTGGTGACGTTGTCGTCGATTGATGTGATTCCAGCCCACAATGGAAAAATGTTGGATGGGTAGAATTGCTTTCTTAAAACATTTTCATGCAAATCGTAGTCAAACCAAACACCGGAAGAATTATCCCATAGCATGGCATTTATCGCTATTTTAATTTCGTCAGCGATTGACTCGTACTTTCGAACCTTTTCGGTTTTCTCCAGCTTAAAATTATTACATAGATTAAGAAGATTTTTTCCTAATTAATTTATGTACGTTTAATTAGCTTATTCCAATATACCAAGCGATTGAAATCCACCAATGTCAGTGCGTTTTTGTAAATTATAGAATTCAGATCTACTGGGACTATTTGGCTTGTTTTTGTAGCTAGAAGACTTGCTATGATATCAGAATATAAAAACTTAGAAAACCTCCTCTCCTTCTAAATTAATTGATTTGGAGTTTTGCAGTAATAGGTATGTAATATTTTTTCATGTATGATTATAGTAATTAATTACAGTTCGCCGAAGCGTTGATCGGGAACCACCTTGAAGAAAAGTCCCACCCTGATTCGGCTCCTGATTTCATGTTCATGTAAAATTCGTCTCGTTGTTGTGTAGATTCTAACGTTTCAGCTAAGACATATTCACGGCTATTAGAAACACAAAATGATTTTTTCAGAGTGACAGTAAGTGACACAAATGTTAGCTAGAGTATATACCTATATACAAAAGCTTACGAATAGCTTTCTGGACGTGGTCCAGTGACTTCATTAATATATCGAAATAGCGTGTAGTTGTTTCCCATGCTTCCATCCTGTACCACAACACTTCTGTTTGTCATCCAAAACTGAAACTCTTTTTCCAGCATGGGAAGCGACTCCTCCAAAAACTCCAAGTCTCCAGTGGCTGTCACGTAGTCATTAAACATTTGAATGAGAAACGGAGGCTGGGTTCTTGAATAGTAAATGCGATTTCCGTTTGGAACATATCCGTACATGTCCAGTAGTAAAAGAAAGTCTTGGAGCATTCCCTTGACAGATTGAAGCATTTCGCAGTGGATAAGACCACGAATTATCCAATACGTGTCCCAGTAATAAAGCTCGAGAAACCTTCCGCCAGGTAAAATGGCCGGATTTGGTAGATACACCAAAGAGTACATGTCTGGTCTGTCCTTCACATCGGCGCTAATTTTCTTTCCAAGCTCTTTCCACAACGCGTTCAACTCCAATGCATATTGACGGAGTGTGTCATCTCTAATATGTGATGCAAACTGGGGAAATGGTTTCCAATCAAGAGGTTCCCATGCTGTGAGCTCTTCTCCTCGAGCACCAAAGTTTTCGAGCAAGAATTGCTTTATATCATCAAGACTAGGATTGTTTCCTGTGTTGGCCATCATCACGGCGAAATTGTCTTTCACAACTTGGCGTGGTAGTTTTAATGGTAAATCCACGTATGTTTTACGGTCTTCGAATGGCTCTGCCATTTGCACGGTGTGGAGTATTTCACCGTAGCAGTAGATATCACTGAATAAATATGACAATTACTAATTAGCAATTTCTCCCACATGATTGTGTTCATATCATCTAAAATTGAAAAATGGAAATTTTACTCGTTGCAGGGTTGGGGATACTCGCTGAGTGCCGGATCTGAGAATGCAAGTATAAATACTACTACCAATACTATGACTCTAATCATCTTACAAGAATTTATTGTTGGTGAAAGCATGTTTCCCCAATTTCTGTCCAGAGTGAAGGTGGCACAGAAAATGCTCATTGATGATCTTTCAGTGCTCTACTAAAGTGATGGATGCAAAAAACTGAATCTTGCAGCTCGTTGATGCGTGTCCAGGAGGATAGGCAAACATTTTCGCCCACGTTATACGTTTGTATTTTTACTATTTATTTATTCCAATAGATAGCACGATATGGTTTGACAGCTCAGTATAACTCAGCATAATCCTTAAATAAATCCTTGTTTATCCAAATCTCATGTCAATACTAGCGTGATCATGCGTCCATTATGCTAACTGACATTATGTGTGAGATAATGGATTATGAATCTGAATCGTGGCTGAAAATGAAACTCAAATTCAGAAATCAACGGCTGCTAACTACATAGCATAGGTAAGCTGATATTCGGTATTTGTGAAGCAAAACAATATTTGCTTACTCACTGCCTAGTCCATCGCGGCCAGTTTCATGGTATAATCATGAATATTAATTACTCCTAAATTTTAGACCAAACTAAAAGCACAAAGTAGTATTTTCTCACTTGAGAAGTTGGACTACCAGCATTATATCACGATTGGTTCTCCGTAGTTGCACATAAAATCTCTCGCGCTTATTCAACCATTATTTCGTAGTTTGCTGAAAGGCATCTAATGAATATAAAAGTAACTCTTGATTCATAGTTGACAATTGTTATGTCGCATAATGATAAAAGTAACGCACACAGAGGTACTTGCTCATACAGTGCAGTTTTACCTGCAGCATGATTCTTAAATTCGAAATAAATTCATTTTTGATTCATTAGATCATTGTACAAGATTATTTTCCAACGATGATGATGAGATCAATGCGAGAGAGCTTGCCTTTGTTTTTCATTTCAACGCTTTGGCCCAAACGCTCAGCTCACGAAAGGTGAAACATAAAAAACATCATGACTTCTCGCGAAAGATGAAAGAGGATCACAAAATGAGTAAGCTGGGGTTGGGGTAAAGAAAGAATTATCAGACTAACCTAATTTTCTAATTGATATCTTGATATGAATATCAATACTCAATACGTGCGTTTCCCACTTTTATCATTCGATTCCTTCATAAATATTTTATTTCATACATACATATTTCAAATTCCAAATAGATAGTCTCAATGCAATTCATTTTTTATTTTGTTCCATGAAGTAGTCTTGAAAATGAAGTTTTGCTCCAACCTGGAGCCTCCAAGCTTCTGTCTCAGGTGAAATACCGGTTAGGTTTTAGCTATCTCGCAGCTCGCAGCCTTAACTCTACAGCAGCAGCGTAGCATGAAAAAGAATGCCTACAATTGCAATTCTACAAACTAACCGGCAGATACATGACACCACACCACAACACAGATGATAGAACAGCTGCTGGTGCTGGTATTGTAAAAATGACATCTCCCATTTTCACAAACTGTCATGCAAAATGTAAGTTTGTCTAAACGTGACACGTGTCCCATTCCACTGTAAAAAATACTGGTGTTCTAACTTTTCTTTAATATTGATTATTACAACTTTACACTCCGTTTTGTGAAGGGAAGCAGGAATTATAGGAAAACATAAGCTCATAGTTGTCATTGTGTGAAAGGTTCCAAACCAAAACGTTGTATAAGATGGCGGAGGAAATCGACAAGGATCGTAAGTTTGAAGAATTTTTGCACGAAATTTCTGTGCTAAATTTCATTAATGCAACCAGTGGTGTAATTATATTTTGAATGTTGCAGCTTTCTTGAAACCCTTCAACAGTAGCAACTTTGATGTTGCTTCTCATGTCACATCATTACTTTCTTCAACATCCTCGTCCATATCAGAACTCTCAAAACATATTGCTGCAATTGATCAACAAATCCATTCCAATGTCTCGACAAATCATGGGGATTTATTGGCTCAAACCACGAATGTTGAGCTTATGGAGTCAGTTGTCCAAAACTGCAATAAGAAGTCAAATGCCTGCTTCACCTCAGTTGGAAACATTAAAACTAGACTGGATGACCTGCATGAAGAATGTGAGAAGCATGTGAATTACTTGGAAAATTTGTATGCGGTGGAGGAAGCTTCCCGAAGAATAGCTGCTGTGATTGAAATTGACCAACGAGTTGGAAAAGAGAAGAACACGGCTGATGTGGCGTCTTGCGTGGCACAGATAGGTAGAAATAATTAGACTTTTTAGCTTTGCATGAAACCTTTTGGAGGGAATGACGTAAGTTATGTTAAGTTATAGGAAAGTACGTTAAGAATGAATTTATTTTTCCACTTTCAGAATACCTTTGTCGAAAAACCCCGAGGCTGGAATTTTTGAAGCCATACCATGATAAGGCAACATCCTTAAGACAAAACATTGAAAAACAAACAGAAAACATGCTTAATCAAAGTTTAAATGCTAATTCTGTCTCACAAGTAAGAATTACTTTATTTGTAGATCATTAAATCAACGAGTATGAATGATTTAGGTTTGAGTTGGACTTGTGATGTTATCTTATATCTTAACACGTAGGTTAGTAGCTGCCTACAAATCCTAATCAACCTGGACGTACTGGAAGTTAAAATCGTAAAAGTATTTACTGAAGTGGAAAGACTTATTGAAAAGGATGTAAAACTTGCTTTAGATGTGAAAGTACAACCTACAACAGCTCGAGGTAACGAAACTTGTTAATTGCTTACTCTAAACTCTAAACATTATAGTGACATTATAATAATGAAGATTGGTGCTTGTACTTGAAATTAAGGCGCTGGTGGAGCCGTAAGAGCTGTATTACCATCAACGTCAGTCGCTGTAGGCCAAGTATGGAACAACTTGGAAAATGTTTCAACGAAATTAGTTGGCCATGCAAACAAAGTGAAATTGCTTTGGAAGGCAGTTTTATCCGGAAAGGATGGAGTTTCTAACCTCGCTTTCATTGATTTCATCCCCAGCGGAGAAAGTGTTTTTAAAAAGTTTTGGGACAATTTTATGGATATTCAGATTCGACATTTCTCTGCAGTGAAACAGGACTTTTTGAAGGCTGCCTTTGACAATGAGTTTCCAAGATTATTGAAAATTTTTACTGGACTGGGATCTAAAATAGAGGAGGGAGCGGATATACAGTAAGACAAGTATTTTGTTTATTCGATATTAGTTTTTCGCTACATTATTACCTATATAAAAATGCACAATGCTAATTTCCATTTTGACAATTGTAAAACAGAGTTCAGTCCAATCTCAGAGGAGTGATATCAAATTACGAAAAAGCATATCTTTCCAAGTCCTTGGCCAGATTATTCGATACAGTCAACCAAAACTTTGTAACAATTCCTACGAAAAATGGATTGGAGGCGATTCTGAAAATAATAAGATCAGAGATTCAAGTGGACGATCCAATGTTGAAAAGACTAATGTTGCGCAACATAGGAAAAACGGTCAATTTGATATGTGTGAAGTCGGAACAACTAGTAGCCACAGATGGAAGCTCTACACAAGTAATCGGTAGGCCGGGCATCTAACAATTAGTACATACATTATTGTCTATAGGACTATACCTATTTTTTTACTATTTTGCTATTTTTACCTATAGGACCAGCAACAGATTCCCAGAGATCAAATGCACAGCTCGTAAATATGTTAGATTACTTTAAATCGCAATTAAAGGATACAGAATCCGCAAGCGGGGTAGAAGTTTTGATGCAGAATACGATGAACCCTTTGGTACTCGCCGTTTGTGATGCGATTGAAGCAATAATACAAACCATGCATAGTGAAAACTTTCAAAGGTTAGTTCAAAACTTTGGGTTCTAGGAACAAAAACTCTTTTTATCCCCTACTCCCACTGTATTATCATATCATTTTCTTATCTTGTAGGTCCAACAGAGCTACAGAGTATTCTCTATACATGGGAGAGCTCCAAAGTTTCGTAGCTAGAACTGGAAAAGACTATTTTTCATTGTATAAACCTGTGGACTTGGTGCAAAAATGGTATTTTACGTGCATTAATTAATACTAGTTTTGTAATCAATAAGTCTGTATGTTCTACGTTCTAATCAATCATTTCTGAATTTTTTTTGATAGCGGGATTCAACTCGCAACAAGAACGATTGATCTTTTTCTACGCCATGTATGCCTGCTTGCTCCTCTTCATTTGGAAACCACCCGCAATCAAATTCTTACGGATCTAAATCAACTGGAAATTGCTTTAACTCCAGTGTGTCCAGTCTTATCAGAACTTGGGAGACCCTACAAGTTACTTAAAGGTTTCAAGTCACTACTGGGCATGAAAATGGAGGAAATCGTAGCTTCCAGTATTGTGGGCGGTGCTGTTAGTTATAGTTGTACAATACAGCTACTTTACCGATTTTCAAGGGAAGAGATGAAAATGCCTCATTCTGTGAATGGTTGGTCTATCACGCGATACTGTAAGTGGTTAGATGAGCATCCTTCGGAAACAGATCGCTTAAATTTACTAAAGGCAGCATTGGAATCATATGTGCATACAGTACGAGCCAAAGGTCAGCAAACATTTTGTGCAGTGTATCCACACATGATGACATTATTGCAAAAGGGCTTAGCGTCTCAGCAGTAGTACTAGCAGTTAAAAAAAGTCTTCTTAAATAATATGGTGTTTGTATATTGCTGTAAATTTTAACAATTATTTGATGAAATGTTTCTATATACCATACCTATTATAATGTATATAGGTAAAATAGTTGTTCAGTGGATCTAAATCATGATTTGAATAATGAAAAATTCGTAAATATTTGAAGGAATGAAAGGGACAGTCAAAGATATATATATCCTATCAATTTATATTCGTTTTTCTATCCTACGTATGAAGAAACCTTATATATTTATAGAATGAATCAGAATTTGGGCAAGTGATCATCAACCAAAATATTATATACCTATGCAATATGACACTATCAGAGTCTGAGTTGCAGACTTTCACTTTTTTCTGTTTTCATGTGCATTGCATTAATTTTAGTGGAGCAAGTGGTAAATAAATCTTGATGAGAAAGTCTTGATGACTGTATACTATATCATTATCCCATTATCATTCATCCTCACTGTAATATTATGTAGGTAAAGACGAGTATTTTTTTTTTGAGTAGCATTGCATTGTGAACATAATGGTATTTTTTTTCCTTCTGGCTCCCCAAGCAAGCCAAACAAAACATAAAACTACGCGAAGTCTGAGACCAAATACCTAATTTCATATTTATAAGTTCGACCATATAAACACACATACTATTCTAATGCTTCTCTCAACAATGCTTTGTAATACCATCCCACTTAAACACTGAAAAGCAAAAAAGGGGTTGAAAAAAAATATAGCCAAAATATCTATATAACACCACCACCACTACTACCACACACGTTCAACTACGACCACACAAATAAATGAGTCTATTATACTGCAAAGCAAAGTAAAGTTATGCTATATATTGTTGAAATGTCTATGAAAATTCTTCTTATGTATGTCTGTCCATGTATGTATTTTTATTTCTTTCTATATTTTTGTGTATTACATTCGTACATTTTTTTCTCTCTTCTTCGTCTCTTCTCTCTAGCCACCTACTTTTCCAATACTACGAATATGAATAGAGAGAAAGGGAAACACACAAACACACACTTGCACACAGACAACACAACAATTCTAGTTTTGTGGACTGAAAATGAATGTGGTAGTAATGTGTTTTCAAGAATACATAGAAAGGAACTTTTCAAAGATATCTTTGTAGGATACGCAACAGCACAAACGAAAGCTCTGAGTTTGTATTATTTTTTATATAAATTTGTGATACAGATATACCAAAAACATCGCATCCGTCCTTCTCTCTCTCTCTTGATGTGCCTGGCTACTACATTTTCCACTAGTGTGTGTGTGTGTGCTATCATTACTATTTCATTTCCACTGTCACAGATATATCTGAAAAAATATTCTTTCTTTTAGTGTTTTTTCCACTTCTCCAATTCGTTTCATTTCTTCGTTTCTCCGAGTCTCTTTTTTCGGATGGGAAAGGGAGAAAACGGGACATGGTCCTGTGTGTATAGTCAAGAGTATCAACTTCGCTACCAAAGTGTTGTTCACTAGTAAAACCAGCCCTCAGAAGATTGATCTTCTTTTCGGGCATTTTGGATGGAGTAGGAGAAGAGATTCAGATTCTCGGGAAATGATTGGCAGAGGGTGTTAATCAGTGAGTGTAACTGTTCATATTGTTGGAAAAGTTATCCGGGTAAATTTCTTTGTAGATGGTGAAAGTTCCGGTGATTTGATACGGCTCTATGTGGAAGGATGGTGGTGGTGGACAATGCACTTGATGCCCCTTTGTTTATTCGTGTATAGATTATGTGTGGATGGATACATAATATCATAACGTGAAGCTTTGGAAAGTATCCAGAGCTTCCGAAAAAAGCATCAAGCTTCCAGAGGGTGACATTAAATAATTACTACTGCATGTCTTTCGATCCATTCTATGTCATACATGACTTTAACTGTTAGAGACGATAGTTTGTGTGAAAAACTGGAAACAGTGGAGGGGGAGGTGGCTGGGTTTAAAATAGCTGTGGCTTCATGTAATGGCAAGTTGTGGAGTCGGGGGGCCTGGCTTTGGTGAAAGGCTCTGCAATTTGGAGAGAGAATTTGAAGCATACCGTTCTCGTCTTGAAACTGAGGAAAAGTGGAAAGAAATCTTGGAAGGTTGGATCTTACATAACTTTAGTAAGTAGCGAGTTTCATGATGTCGTTCTATTTGAATGATAAAAATGACACTTGTGTGGAAATTACTAACGCAAGACTGATTGGTGTAATGTCAGGTTACGATATTCAACGCGAATTGTGGAGAAGAACACACGGAGAAAACTCTAATACTTCTTGTATTGGAGAAAAGCAAGCAATGTCGGCGATCGAGTATAACGCGGTGAACGTTGGAAACGCCAACAGCCATCAACACCAGCATAACCATCCAGGAGGAGCAACTGCCATGATAGTGGCGAATTCAGCAAATTTATTGTGCAATTACTGTCCCCCTGCAGCGAAACGGAAAAAGCCCAACATGACAGGGGAAACCATCCACATGATAACTGCAGATGGACGACAGCTTCAACAGAGGACCGTGGCGAATGCCACACTTACTGGTACCGCAGTTCCTATAACCCTGACACCTGTAACAAACGCCCTTATTCGACAGGACACGAGATTCAACACGGAGGAATTTGACCCTGTGAAGATTTTTGGAGAGCTCACGTCCACAGGTTTGACCACAACTTCTACTGGTGTATTAGGAACAACAGAGGGTGGTTTTGGAATACTTGGTTTGTCCAGTTTTGTTACTGCATGAGTGACTCGACATGCCCAGATATTAAAACAAGTCTTTCTCTGTTTTTTTTCTTTATATTTTTATTTAGCAGCAGGTTTCAATGCCACTGCAGGGTCTTCCAACTTATTGGATCACACTACACGAATACTTTCATTTGCTTCCGACGGTAATAGAATTGAGGAATCTTTAGAGATTAAACGGACTGCGCTCGCAGCAACAAAGACATTTTCTGGTACAGCAACCGGAGTACAAGTTCCTAACAACAGAGGCGACGCTTCCCACACATCCACAAAGAAGACTGTAAGAATAAGTTCTTATTGTGATGATGTATTTATGTATATTTTGTACTGGTACATTAGATTATAATTTCTGCATATTATTTTCTGTATTAGGGCACGAAGGGGAAGAAGGGTAACAAAGGTAGTAAGGCGTCCGCTGCACACAGCTCCAATGATCCTTCCAAATCCTCTGGCTCCTCCCCAAGAAGAAAACTGAAGAGCATGAGCATCGAAGAGAAATACTACGTTCTTCAAAGGCTGCTGAAACCGGATGTCAGTCAGGCGACGATTTGCGAAGAAATGCAGCTAAATAAATCTGTAGTGAGTAGAATCTGGTGTGACCGGTTTAAAATCGAAGAATTGTACAAACAAGGGAGTGGAAACCGAATTAAAGTGAAGTACATGCATAACGGCCCTGCGCATCCTAAAAAGCGGGGACATGGGAAAAAGGCGAAAGCGTTGGCGAAGCAGGCTGCAGCGTCGAACAATACTAGCAAATCCTCCGATACGTCTTCAAGTGGGAACACTACTACCTCAACAACTGTTAGTACTCCAACCACCTCAGCGTACCATCAAACCATGCAAAATTTGCAGCAACCCACATTTGCACGGCCTACATTACTTGGCTTGTATGCAGCATCCACAGAGTCCCTTAATCTCAATGTAGCTGGAAGGAGTTATGAGCAAAATAACGTGCAGCACTAGTAAGCAGAGATGATGACTAATGAATTGATTGCTATTTCGAGATCCTGAAAAATCCATTTAAGTTTTAAATATATGTATTGTACTATTACTTTGAAAATCGCAACTATTATTATATTCTCATTTAATTAGTGCTGTACGTAATGTGTGTACATTATTCCAATTTTTGTTGTGCATTCAAATGGGAATGAAAGAGATCTAATTTGTATTTTTAAAAACCTGCAAGCGTACGTATAACAAAGTTAAAATGTATAAGAAAGCTGTAAAAGTTCATAGCTAATGTGTCATCAAACGTATATGTACGTAGTTTACATGCAAAAAAAACTGATCAACTCATCTCGGCTTGTATTAGAAAATGCTGTAAAATAAATAAATATATTATATATTGTGAAATATTTGTATGAAGACATTAATTTCGAAATTGGCTTTAACTACATGCTTAGGTTTCTGTTATTAGAATGGATCTGTGTTGTGAATGTGAATCTAACAGTTGATACTTTAACTGCAAAAGTTTTGATTACTCGGAGTTTCACATTACCCCCATTTAACCGATTTTGTGACTGTGTGTGCGTGCGTGTATTGTTTGTAATTTAATAAAAATTGTAAAATGTATACTTATGTTATTGTAATGTCAAACGTGTTAATTATTCTCAAATATAGATGTATATTATTAAAATATATAAAAACTCAGAATAAATGATACTATATATGAAACTTCTTTTAACTATGAAAAACTCAATGTTGCACTGGGATTAATTTATGTATTTATGGTTGGGTGGGTAGGTGGTTTTGCATAAAGCAGCAGAGGTTTGATATGGGCAGAACAGGTATTACAAATACAAATTAGAATGAAAGGTATAGTTCTATTTTTTTAAATATTCAAAATAAATGCAAGTACTTCATTTTCATAATTGCACCTCTGTTTAGGAGAAGTAGCGTAATGTCCATGTCCGATCCTCGTATATACCAACACCAACGAGCGATCTTTGGATTAATACATCTCTGCAGTCTTGCATCCTTGCTATATGGCTGCAGTTGTTGTAGTGCTCCTGTAAAAACGGAGGGAATCTGCTCATGTTTTGTTTTGTGGTTTTCTATCTTCACTCTGCCTTCTTTGTTTGCCCTCTTCTTCCCAATATTCCCAATTCCCAAGTTTGACATTTCAATCTTGGCAATCAGACAGCAGAGAGATAGAGAGCCACCCGTTCTCGATCGACTTAAACAAGTATCGTTTGTAACAGTTGCTAAAATTTTGGATCGTTATTTCTGATTGATTGTTGTTTACCGGCGAGTGTGCTGAAAAGGTAGTAGTAATATTGATTTATCATGTGTTAACACCTACTTTAATTAGTCATTTTATTGCTCCAAGGTATATTAATGAATAATGACTAATGACCATTGACCTAAGTATTGCAGAAACTAGAACATAGAAAGAGTACTCGACAAGCTAGTGGCTAGTCACAGTACGAGCCACCCACTCTAGAGAATTTGTTCCTATAATTGACTTTTCATTGTCTTTTTTAGTTTTAGGTGCGAGTATTCGTGTAGTTAACAGCCCTTCTAACGCGGTTGCAAGTTCCACTTTGGAGCGTCCTTAAGTGGAGTGGCCAAATTTACTGTACTGGTTAGACAAGCGGTATAAGACAAAGAAAAGGCAAAATGATGGACGTAGTGAAAGAGCTCTTCGAAACTGACAATCTCTACGAGGTTTTGAAAATTACGAAGAAGGAAGCTGAAAATGAAAAGTCCCGTAAGTCATAATTTTGCAACCATAACTGGCTGGTCATTTTACTGGCATTTTCATTACATTTCACGGAATAGTTAACGCAGTTCCCAAATATTTACGGTTTATTTCTTTTTGGCCATTATATTTCAGTTCGATCAGCGTACCTAAAAGCCGCCTTGAAATTTCATCCAGACAAAGCATCCGCTGAAGAAAGGGAGACTCAGACAAAGAAGTTCCAAGTGATCCAAAAGATTTATGAACTTTTCCAAGACAAGGACTTGAAGAAAATTTATGACGATACAGGTACAGAATACATTGCTAATACATGGTACGTTGAAATCGTATAAGTTCAGTTCTTATAAGTTCTTATAACTCTATTCTGCTTATCATTAGGATCTTGGCCAGAAGATGACAAAATAGAATTAGATGTAGCGTCCTTTGGCAGACTTGATGCAAATGCTATTTTGGAGTTTAAGAAAATGTACCAGGGTTCCGAAGAAGAACGCCAAGACATCAAAAAGTACTATGAGGAGGGAGAGGGTGATATCTTTCACATTTGTGACAATGTCTTCTTTCTCAACATTCTTGACGATGAGGAAAGAGTTAACTCCATTATTGAAAGCCTAATTGAAGCTGGTGAACTTACACGAATGACCAAGGGCAAGAAAGGAGCTAAAGCTACCGACCGGAAGAAGAAAAAGGTAGTGTATAGTACCAGTAGCCATTAGTATAACCAATATTGAGCCGAATCATATTTTATATTCTTTGATATTCTAAATGCCATTTTAGGCTGAGAAAGAAGCCAAGGAGGCTGAGCAGATAATGAAAGAAAAGAATATTGGAAGTCTGGAGGATCTTCAAAGAGCCATTGCCCGTAACAGTAGTGCTCGTTCAAATTTTCTAGATGATCTAGCTGCCAAGTATGGAGGTGCTGCGTCAACTTCTAAAAGAAACGGTAAAGCAGCCCGTGTTGAAAAATTCTTCGTTTAATTTGTAAGGCCAATAGTAACGTAGTTAAAAGAATAACCAAGTCCAGTGAACAGTTTTTAATTTGCGTTTGTCAGCTAGAATGAGAATGTTGTTCTGAAATATTGTTTCAAATTACTACTTTTCAGGTAAAAAGAAGACTGACGAATCCTTAGATGATGAACCCATTAGCAAAAAACCAAAGGCATCCAAAAATACTGGAAAGGATGATGGTGGTAGTGGAGGGAGTCGTGGTACAAGATCAAGAAGTGCTAAGCGTTGAGAACTTTTAGCATTATTATTAAAAATGTAGTCATTTTAACTCTAAGGTACCGCTACTCTACTTCCCGCGAAATTAATTTTGGATGAATTTTTTGTTTAAAAATTCTGACAAGTATCAACCAGAGAAAGACCTTTCTCTAGTATTATCAGTGACAACCCGCAACACAGCGTGCAAAAACAATTATAATTATCTTTTAAAATTCTTGTGAATCGAACGTTATTGATCTAATCAATTGTATTTTCCAAGTATTACATTTTTCTGATACATTGCAAATTGTAGTGTTTTCTTACAACATGAAATAAAAAAATCAAATTGAAATTTTAGTAGAATAGATTTGTTATAAAATCCACCATTTTAGATTTACTTGCACCTATTATTAATACTGTAGTGGAAGGTCAACAGGAGGTAGCACATCGACGACTGATGCATTGTCAACATTATCACTGCCACTTCTTGATCTACTCTGCGCCTCGCTAGAACTTGTTCCAGACCCTGAATATGAGTCTCTCTTCGCGTTCAGAACAGATTTCGAATTCAATAGGTCCATTTTTGATCCTTGGTAAGCTGTTGGTGGCTGCTCGTAAACCATGAACGTTCTAAGTAAACCATCAATGGCTTCTGTGGCTTCTTTTACGAACGTATCTTTACTAATTGCGTTCTGTTCCCATCCCTCAGGAGTAATTGAGTAGCGATTCAACCCCATTGCATCCATTGCGGATTTATATTGGGGTACCGTGATGTACCCGTTTTCGATTCTATCGTAAATTCTGAATATGGCTTCACTGTGCTCAGGTGTCAAAATACGTGGTAAATTATCAAAAGCAACCAGATCAGTCCTTGCCTCCATCATCTTTGCGCACAGTTCAGAAATAAACGTCCATGGATTTGTAGGTTGATGAATGACGCATAAGCCCAAAAAGTATTCAAACAACAATTGCACATTGTGACTCTCCAGCCTGGGAAAATAGATATAAGGTATCAAAAAAGAGTACGTTAAATGGGGAGTAGCATGTCATTTGAACTCAAAATTTTACCATTCCACAATGATCTCATCCGAACTAGAT
>JAQIXX010001813.1:0-29682 GCA_034700605.1 Willowsia nigromaculata | reverse complement strand
AATATGAAGGGGTCAGTGGAGGAAGCTCCGCCTTCAGCGTCCCAGTAATTCTATGGAGCACCGTCCAGTGGTTCCGGTGTCGGTTATTTAGGGTAATCAAAATATATTCTTAATTGTCTGAATCTAAAACAATTTGTAGAATTTATTTTTACAGGATACCAACCATTTATTGCTTCGCATTTTACTCTTAATTACTTTGGAGATTGTGATTTTCAAGTGTTTTTTTTGGTTTTCATTCATACTCTTACACTTTTGTTAGCGTTACACCGTTCTGCTATGCTAGAATTTTTGTTCAGCACTAACCATTTCACTTTGTCCTTGATTACTCTTCTATGAAGAGCAACCTTCTCACTTTTGCTTAAAGTCAATCGATGACAAAGTTCTGAAATGTCTCTCATTACTAATTTGTTGCTTGTCATATTTCTCTTTCCTTGTTTATGCATATTTCATTACGCCTACACGTTGTAACCTTTCATTCCGCGAGACACATATCTTCGCTCTTTTACTTTATTAAGTAATTATTATTCTTCTTTTCTTAAAACTTTTAAAAAGGGTTATAGAAATGGCATTCATACTATGACATTTGCACAGGCATGAAAGCATTTCTAAGGTTTTTGCACAAAATTACACACTTTTTTCTTATTCAGTTCTTAGAATGTTAAGTTTGCGAATAAAGTTAGATTTTTTGTAAAGTACAACAATTTTGTTCTTTTTCGTGATCAATTTTACATATTTGCAGAGATATGTTCATCTTCGTCTATTGCATGTTCTATGAATTCTTGACATGATATATTACCCTATTGTCATTTTCCATTTGTTTTTCTGGTCAATCCTACTTAATTCTTGTCAATTTATGTGAGGAATACTGTAACCACAGACATTCTGTCAGCCTCATTTTATCTGCATGAAAAAGGGGAACTGACTAATTAGTAGTAAAAACATTCCACAACCTTCTGGTGTGCAAATTGCTAGATAGTTTACACTTTCTCTTTAGAAACTCGCTGGAGCAAGATTTTCCCTGAACAAAAAAGCAATATGCAGCACGCAGGAACTTTGCGTAAACGCACTCAACGGGCACTTGTCACGATATACATGTCGACACACAAACCTAATTTATAAGACTTATAATATAAGTTATACAGTAGGCAATCCAAAAATTCCAAAAAACCTTTTTTGATGATTTATAGGTGAACGATTATGACACTAAGCCCTACGATGACGAGGAGGAGGACAATTTTAACACCTCATCAATCTGGTCCTTCCAACGATCTCTTCAAAAGCCAAACGAAAACACCAGCTTGAACATTGCAGTGGAAAAATTCAAAAATGGTCTTCAGAACTCTATTCATTACTCACCATCAATTTCTTCCTCTAAACACAATGTACTCAAACTCTTACCGAGTGACACGACAGCCCATGTACCACGCTGACAATCTTGACGTTGAGGCAGGTCCAGTTAATTTTGATCAACCACCTGTATATTCCCAACACATGCCACCAGAAAATAGGAATCATGATCGACCCTATTTAATCAGTGAAGGCTCCTTTAATCGCCTACGAATAATTATTTTCCTTGGAATGGTGTGTCTCAATGCCCCATGGGTCTGGAACAGGAAAACTCATAGAATTGACAGGTGGGGGCCGTGGAAGGTTGGGGTTTGGAAGCTCTACTGGTATTTTACCACTGCCCAGTCCACCTTTATGATGTGCTACCAGATTTACTGTTTGATGGGAATATACTCAAGAGACTTGGAGTCATATCGCGGAGTTTTTGCGCACTCGTTGATTGTTTACTGGTACGCGTGCCATTTAGGATACAGAGCCTGTATTTTCATCTACGAAGATCAGGTATAATTCTAAGGACATTTTTACAACACTTTCTTAAGAATAATAGAGATAATTAAATTTAAAATTTGTTGACACTTGTTTATTCAGATGCGTAAATACATCAACTTGCTACAAGAATTCAATCAGGAATATGTGGGTAAGCTAATTTCTAACGCATCATTACAAATTTGAATTTGAAATTTAAAATTCACAATTTTAAAAGACTATCAAGCACATTTTGTTTTAACATTTTAGATAAATACTTGGAATACGCCGATAAGCATTTTGAGTTTAGTTCCTCACGGCTCATCATGAAATTTTCCTTACCTGCTGCAGCCAGCCAGATAGCAAATTCATTATTTTTCTTTCTGGCAATGCCATACCAGCCGTACTATTTAACCTCCAAGATAAACCCATTAACATGGTATGCTCTAATACCTGGGGCATTGCAAGATCTCACTGTTATTGGACAAACTATTCTGACCTACATTACCATATCATGGCTTCGGGTGGCGCATACATCCAGTGTGGAATTTTGGCTGAGAGAAATGCAGTAAGTGTCAAAAACACACCTACTTTCTCCACTACTTGGAATAGGCTGTAGAATTTATTTATATTTGGAATTTGCAGTAAGGGCTCTGACACCGTGTTCACCTCGAATACGCTAAGGACTATCCAAGTCACGATTCCAACCTACAGAAAACTGCAATTACTCTGCCACGAATTCAACGATTGCATGGCATCGCTGTGCCTTCCCGTTTGGAAGTTTTCAGTAGCATTTGGCTTTATCCCATGCGGTTACCTCTGGATTAGGAGCATGAACAAACTGTTTATTCAAGAGTTTCCTGGAATTTTAGTGTATCCTTTTGGAACAGTCAACTGTTTTACAATGGGGTTTGGGTAAATTCGTTTTCCTTTGGCCTTCATAATATTACTTAAATTGCCATTTTTCATTATGCATACGCTATATGAATTGAAGGTAATTAAAGGATTTTCGGTTTTAGGTGCTTGCAAATGTCAGCAGAAATGTATGACATTGCAAACAGCTTCATTGGTTCTTGGAGCAGAACAAAGCAAAAGGATTTTCGACGGATTCTGATGTCTTGTCCCACCTTAAAGGTGAAAGTGGGCCGTTATTACTTTATTACTGCTGGAACGACTATTACGTTCTTTCAGGTGATGACTGGATACATTATTGATTGCCTCTTGACATTCCCTTGAAAAGTTAAGGCAGAGCAGTTTCATGGTTTGCGTGCTGACTGGATATTTTTACGTTATTTTATGAGGATATCTAATTTCTCCCATTACGGTAGCCGTTACTATTGTAAATTTGACGACACTTTCTTGTGCAATATTTTAGGCTGTATAAGTACTACCTTGTGATTTCTGACAGTTAAGACAACTTAAATATTTTAAACTTTCTCATGACTAATAAAATAACTTACACAACATAATTTTTGAGTGTACATTTTTACAGAGAATAAAAGTAAAACCTATAGTTTATTGATAAAATAATAAGGATATATATGCGTGGGGTAATAGAGTGTATGAGTAACCTATCATTTGTCTTAAAATTTCGAGTTTTATATTTTGCTTTCAAGGCCGAAATTGAAATACCTAATTTAAATGATAGGTTTAGAGTTTATTATTTTTTATATTCGCTGAAGATTCTGTCTGAATAATATCCTATCAATATCTATTATGGAAATAACTAAAATACCAATAAACAAGCTAAAAGGTTATTATCACCTTCAATTGTCCTTAAATAAATACAGGACTAAGGGCCATATTTTCGCTACACACATGCAACATTTAACACTCGTGCGATAAAGAAATATATATGCAATATTTTCTCAAATCTTTCTTTCATGGTTGTAAACCGAATGGCATGAATGGGACATTTTTATTCTATACTACCAATCGCTTGTCATTTATATAGCTCGTATATTGACACGAGTAATGTCCGACGAAATTAATTAATTCGTAATGTCGACTGTTGACATCAAAATGTCATGTAGGTACATTGGTAGCATATTGATGACGGGTGTGTTTTAGCTATTTCTCGGCAAGGTAAGGATTTAGCGTAGATTTGTCATATTTAATAGACCACATATATCTATAAGTAAACTTTAGACAACAGAAAAGATAGAAGCAACTGGAAATGTCAACTCAGCTCAGATTAAGGCTATGGATAAGGCAGTAGTAGATGCATTAAGCTTTATGGATCTGAACTGGTAAAGAATAACAACAGGTGCAAAAATGAGTTAATTAATAGACATTGATGAATGCTGTAGTTGACAAGTTGTTTTCGAAACGCTTCTGACCACGCGTTATGTAACTATTAAATCCCATAAGTGTCCTATGTTTATGACAATGACTAACCAACACTAATGACTAGTCCACTATATGCACGTTTAGTTTTAACATGTTCTCCAAATAAGACTTCATCATTACATTGAGATTACACACCATTTCATGCTAATCCAGAATTTCATGGAAAAAACTATTATTGCTGCCATATTTTTTGTCTTCCTCCGTCATCCTGATTGCTTTATTTTTAGTATCTTGAGTAAGAGAACAGTATGTGAATGTGACTGACTATGTGACCAAACTTTCTCCACAGTGTCACCATTTTGTAAAATATTAAATATTCTTAAAATGGCCATTCCCTGGTATTCTTCTCAGTTACCTAATTTACCTGAACAGCCATTGGACAATGTGTTTTCTACAGACAACAATTTAATGCATAATAATATTAACAAAACCAGAATATCTTCCCCAATCAACAACGCAAAACTCTTCTCGATGAATTCTGTCAAAGATATAATTACCAAATCAAACAATTTATTTAAACTTCCCGAACGTGAAATCGATAAAATATCATCCGTTTCCGGAGAAAATGACGATCATCTGGATAATATTGGAAGCGACTACGCTGGTCATAACTTTTACCACACTGGACTTATCAACAAAGCATTTATCCCAATGCGATTTGCTCTCACGGTTGTGGGTCGATGGCCATTCGCTATGAAACTAAAACCAGTTACTTGTCGAGCAAAGCGAAGAATTAAGGGCTTAAATTTTGGGAGTAACAAGGATGGCTGCCTTCTCAATGGCAAGAGACACTTTATGGCAACCAGAGTCGAAAATTATGACCACACTTGGAAAAACCCCATATGGATTTACTTTGGACTAACAACCATACTTATTTGCTTTGTCCTCGTGATGAGTACAGTGGGCTTCTTTGACCATTTTCTGCAATGGGAACTTTTCAAGGGAAATCATTGGAAAACTGCGACCAAGGAATCCTTCAGGGATAACCTGGTTGTATTTCTCGTTGTTTGGGGATGCCTGCTGCACAGTGCGCTGTGTAGCATTTCTCTTTTCATTAATCGCAAAAGAGTTGTGAGAATTCTCAACTTTTGGAATGTTGCAGCAGACGAGCTACTAATTGATGAGGTCAAGTCTCATCGACGGTTTCTGATTGCCTCCAACGTGGGATACGTTCTATTTCTTGTTTTGCTCTACTTTGCATACAGTTTGTGGCAGATTCATTTGATAAAAAATGGAGCATTACTATTTGGTGTGCTGACAATTTTACCATTATTGAATGACGAACAAATGAAAAAGACTGAGGATTGGGAGCTGCAGCTTTTTGGCATTGTTACCATCATTTATGCAATATATGCATCAAGAGCTTTGCTCATCTTGTTTTCTTTCAAATGTCGACTTTTACGAAGCATGTTTCGGGTCTGGAACACGAGATTAATCAGCTTCTTGGCAAGGCCGGAGGACAACATGAATGGTGAGTAAATAGTTTATCAATGAATATTAGAGTTACAATAGGGCAAAGGAAATTGGGGCATTTTGAGAAAATCATTTTTTACTTTGTCATAACAGAGAAGCACGATACACTCGAAATTCTGGAGAAGATGGAATGTCAACGCTTATTGAGTGATATGACGATTCTTTTGAAAATGGTTAAGCAAATGGATAAGATGTTTGCCACCGTTTTGCAAGCATATTACGCAGTTCAGGTGTGCAAAGTGTGAAACTTACAAAAAATCATGTAATTACAGTTGGATACATCACTAGACTTGAATATTCTATTGTTTACAGCTACTGAATATGTGTTTTGAATTGTACATGTTGTCCAAGTCAGGAAACAAGGAATTTACGAAAGAGTATGACTGAAAGCTAATTAAAAATGAAAAAGAATGGCAAAATATACATTGACGTTTTTGATTGCATGCATTTTACTTTCTATTTGAGAAGCAGCGGTGGAAGCTTGGATATTATAACGGCTGTACTGACATTTTGTCAAAATGTTTATTTTTTCTTCACCGTTTCTCTCGATGGAGCCTACGTTGGCGAAGAAGCGGAAAAGGGACTTGAAGTGTTAAGAAGACATCCCATAACTCCTCAAATGAGCATACAGAAAAAATACTTGGTTTGTCACTTATTTCATTTTTATATATGAAGAAATATTAGCAGTATCCGGACGTAATCTCATTTTATTTGAGACATTTAACTCTATTCATTCATTAATCTCGCAGGTTTACAATCTTGGTTTCATATACAACAAAAGAATTGCTCTCACAGGAGGAAAGTTTTTCACAATCGACCGTCCATTTATTATCACTGTTGGTTCAACAAAATTTTAAACTTTATTTCTTTTCACAGACAATGAAAGTATTGCAAGCATTAAACAATATTTTATGTTGATTTCCAGGTACTCGGAGCAGTTATTACATATTTTGTCATCATATTACAAGTTGAGCCAAGCCTCCAGAAAATGAACAATGAATAGAATAGCCTGTAAATCTTAAGACATGAGATGGTTCACTTTAATTTTGGCCAAGCGAGGACAGACAGCTAAAACATTTTTGACTGAGCCATTTCTTGTTTTACATATTATCTACCTACTATTGTAACAATTAATAAAAATGAATAATCCATGATTGATGATTGCTTACAAATGGTTCATATAATTTTCAAAGGATCATTACTACCTTGCTTGCTTGTCTCTCAAATAACTGAAAGGTTGGAAATAAGGCTAAATTACACTCATATTGCTTCAGCGAGGAAAATTCTGTTTATAAATGATTCAGGTCGTGTTACAGTACATTATCACGTCGTCTTTGAATACAAAATGTTAAAGTTATGATTTTTACGACCAGAATTAGGGTGTTGAAAAACTCGGCAACATGAGTGTTTAAGTGCGAGCGAAAATTTCGTTGTGTGCTAAACACTAAAATGGATACTAACAGCGATATGCATACATGCTTACATCCACAATCAATAAAGATAAAGTTTCTCCACATTTCTATTTGAATAGAATGTAAATTCGAGAAACAAATGAATAGTTTTTACAAGATCTCACTAGGCATGCGCATGTTCTCAGAGCGTAAAATCACAAAATAAACATAATGATGCTGCTAACTTCTATGATTCATCCTCTTATTTGCTGCGAGAAATATTAAGTAATTTGAGTTCTGTAGCATTCATGTCAGTATATTTCAATGTCGTCTTTACTATGAATTCACAACAAATTAACTATGAAAGCGTGACGTGTTATAATTTTAAAGTAAGATGCAATTGTGATGTGAACATCAACCTATAAGCGTTTAGTGGTCGATCAAGACAAAAGCATTAACAATTATAATATGACGTGATATTATTGTTATGACCGTCTTTAGTCTGACTAACCAAGTATGTATTTGTTAGGCATCCGTAAGTCGTCATGCTTTTTTGCGTTTCAATCATTATTCAATAAGTAGTAAGGATTAATAAGTCAGTATAATATTTCATCATCATCTCAATCAAACTTAGATTTCTCCTGGGAATGACAGGGACCCGTTACCCGTTGCATGTCTACGCTAACGCTGTGTTATCTCATTCTGATTGTGTCATTCTTTTTTTTATTCCAAATTTCCCAACTAAACTTGGAGTGCACTCATACTTTTCTGTCATGCGTGCCATGCATATCTTTTTCCATGACTCAGTAATATATTATCTCACACGGTTCATTTACATTTCCACTTTACGTTTATCATATTTTCTTTTTGTTTGAGGGTGCTTTTCATTACTTTCGCTGTTATGAATGACGATAATAGAGATAGATAATATGACATATTAGCATTTCCCATAAAAATCCTTGCTTGCTTTACTGGCAAATATTGTATGTTAGGTAAAATATAGGTTGATCTATGCATATTATGTACTTTCTTTTGATCATTGAACAACGCTCATATACAATTATTGATAAAAAATAATTATGTTTTCGTTATCAATCGTTACTGTCATACCCTCTTGTACTTCGATTTGTCACTCAGCCTAGTGTCCAGGTCATTCTGCATAAAAATATACCTACCTTGATCATGTTAACATGAATGGGATTTAACTACACGTTCATGTCTTTTACATTCGAGGTTTTCATACGAATCGTATTGTTGAAAGAAAATTCCACGAAATTTTCAAAGTAGAATAAAATACCAATACATACGCAAATTTACAACTCATTGGCCAATAGTTACTTAATAGTTGAAATTGTTAGTTAGTTAAAGACGTTCACATTGTGAATGTATAATAAAATATGAAATTGTGATAAAAATTAAGCAAACAATAAAATAACATGTGTTAAGAATTAAGTAGATGATATGAAGGGTTTTATCAGTTTAAACATAGTTTCTTATTTTAAAAATAATATTATGTAGTGTTGATTTTAGTCTGTGGCAGAAGTGTCGATATCGATTTTGGTGATTGGATTGAATGTGTGAAATAAAGCTGTGCAAAAGCTAAAAAGTTGATTTTTTGAAGAACGCTAAATCTATAACAAGTTTTCAAAATGGGTGTTGACTGCACAAGAGCTGATGCAAATTGGAAATTGTTTTGTGAGGAATTTAACAAAATTATTGATGAACTTAATGAGGTAAGTAAGTACATCCGTGGAAAACAGTATATTATAACAATGTTAAAGGGTCTGAAATTCTGAGATTGTAATTTTTATTAAGTAGAATCTAGATGATGTGGAAATGCGACTGTGGATCGTGTCTGGTGTTTGTGGGGGTGTAGCATTAATTTTAATTGTTCTTTTAATAGCTCTTGCAATTCAACTGAGCAGGTAAGGCCAAAGTTTGATACTTACATTGCATACGAACGTCATGTTAATAAAGAAATGATTAAAAAATATGTGAATATGAGAAACTAATATTTGCTAATTCATAACTAACACAGCTTGAGACAGAAGGCTATTCATGCTGTCGGAAATCCCAGTGCTAAACCTAAACGTAAACCTACTCCAGAACGCGGCACGTCCACGAAAAATGGAAATAACGCGGAGAGCGCACATCTTCGGAATCCACCTCCCCATTCATATGCACAGCCTCCAAAAACGATGACATCTGAAGAGGAGCTAGCACAAATGGGATTTTCAGCCTACACTGGACATCCGGTTGATCCAAGGTTAAATAACTTTTCATTGAGTTTAGAGGAAAACCTCAACTCAATTCTCTTTGGTGGGTCTACCTATTGAAGGATTTTTGTTATGAATTGTTATTTTTCGACTCATTAGAGGACTGTCAACCTCCCCAGTCGTCAACAGCTCTGGTGGTGTCCGTGTGCTTCCTAGCTTTCCAAGAAATCCACCAACTGGTTTCCGGAATACTGGAGCCTACAATGAAGGCTACATGTAGAAGTAGAATAAAATATCGCAAGACAAAAAGTCAATTGTATGTAGGTGCATGAGTGGTTTGAATTTTTATAGGAAACCAGACAAAAAATGATTTTTGCTAAGCATTTTGTATGTAAACTTTAATACTACGAGAAATACATTAATGTACGACAAAAGTTAAATGTATCATGCGTGTCGTAGCATTTATTACAAGATTCTTAATAATTTAACTTTAATCGAGCGATTTTTCACTCGACATGCACTTATGTAATTTATGCAGCTCGGAAAACTTATACCGAATGTGTCATTAATTAGTATCTCTACTTAATATGTACTTGAAAGTTGAAACTATGACCTTATCGAAGGATGTTGGAGTTTTTATATTTAAAGAATAAATTACATAGTAATAAAAATCTCGTATTGCTTCAGTTATCGTATTTCGTTCTTGAAGATTAATTAATAATTATACCTATTGATGAAAAAACCATTGTCACTAATTCCATTGTAAAATGTGCTTTATGAATACGTACTATGTTATCGATGAATTCATCATTAAGGCATTTTGGCAATCTTTGCAAAGTTTTGTAGTAAAATAAAACAATCCATAAATGCTCGCATTATGACTCTTAAACTACCTATAACAAAATGATGACGATTTAAATGTAACAATCATTCGTAATTTTATCATGGGAAGATTTAATGATAACACGTGGAATCTTTTAATCTTCCATTTGGTTTGTGAGACAAGGGACGGTTGCGTACATACGTAAGTTAGTATACACTACACCATCAATCAAGTTCCCAAATAATAATAACTAAAGCACCACAGGAAATCATCATACACATACATCGTTATATGGGACATTCCTTTTGTAATACAAACAATATAAGCCCGGTTGACAGAAGATAAGTACGTGAAGCCTAATTCTCTGATGTAATAATGACGATGATAAGATAAAAATGTATGCCGAATTGAACCGAACGGATCTACGTACTTTTGGAGGCTTGTGCATGATATTTATGCTATAATATAATGTAATGCAAATGTAATTAGTAATTATTATTACACCTATAAGGAGTTCAATCAAACGATTTGGGCAAATTAAAATTTCAAGGGCCAATTTACCAGAAAACGCATTTATTGTCGAATAGCAGTTGAATGAAAGTGAATCATTTATCTATTTTAAAAATAGAATGCAATCTAAATTAACGTGTAGTTTAATAAAGCTGTAAAATTTTGGACTCCAAGTTTTTCCAAATTTGATTTGTTCAAAAAATATTTAACAAAACATACATATTTCAGTTGGAAGGACTTGACCACGGCAAAATATTTGAAATTATATCCAGAACATGGGTTCAGACATCATCAGAGATAAAATAGCAATATACGCTATATTGGACGAACTTAAAGGGGTACTTACTAAAATGCAAGCCTCGATACACCCCATGTTTCTATATTAAAGGGAAATCACATTAATTGGTATTTCTTTTTACGTAGAATATTGATGAGCAAGAAAGGAATATATATATCGTAGCCGGAGTATTGGGAGGAGTTGATTTGGCTTTGATTATAGCAGTGATTGCTCTGCTAGCTTTAATATTCCAGTAAGTGTTAAATGCTACAAGATTTTTATGAATTATAAGTACTGAGTGAATTTCATGGTTGGGTTCTTACTTTAATTCAGAATTAAAAACAAGATAAGGGATGCAGAAGTTCAAAAGAAAATCGAGGAGGAGATAAATGCTCAAAAGCTCATGGCCTACACAGGAGAGGAAATGCACAGGTCGATGAAATTCTATACTTCACTTTTATTATCTTCTACATTGATATGGATTGAATATAAAAGAAATCGTATTTCTTAATTTTAAGTATGGTTTTTAAAAATTTGAAATTTTATGTGGATTTATTGTGGATTGCAGAAAACTAATGGCAGTAACTAATCCAGCAGTTCCTTTGAGTCAAACTGGAGTCAAACCTGAATCGGAGTATGCTTTCAACGCGCCTTTTGTTGATACTAGAGTTATGGGAGCTCCATCGCCAAATGGAATGCCTGCTGGAAGTTCTGCGACAAGATTCCCAAGATATTAGCAGTAAAATGAACATGTTATCATAAATATTTTTAATTTTGATCAACGGAACTGTAGAATGATTGTAAACCAAAACTAAAGCAGAGAGATATGATGATACGGTCATATAATTATGAACATTTTGCAAAATAAACTACTGTTTTTTCACACTATTTAAATATATGAATATGTAACAAGAAATTATGATATTTTTTAATTTAATAAAGAGTTTATTTAATTTTTAAAATGTAAGCAACAAAGGCAGATCAAACCCAATTTGTCATTGACTGCAATTCGAAATGCATAATTACTCTAAAAGGTATATTTACCTAAATTGGCTGTTTTACTTTATTGATCTTCGTATTCCTCATCTTCTTCATCATCATCTTCGGCGTTAGCGTCACGGCCTTGTCTCCAGTTTTGATTTCCATAACCTCCAGATTGTTGGGATTGGGAACTTTGCCACCAAGGCTGACTGGTGGTCGGCACGTTTCCATATGACGGGCGCCTTGTTGTTGGAACTGGATAACTAGGAGAATATGGCCGGTTTGTAGATGGCTCAGGATACCATTGTGGTGGGGATCTAGTCGATGTCACAGGGTAACTAGGTGAGTATGGGCGTCTGGTAGTTGTTACAGGGTAGCTCGGTGTATAGGGGCGTCTTGTAGTTGGTACAGGGTAACTTGGCATGTATGGACGCCTGGTTGTCTGTACAGGGTAGCTAGGCGTGTAGGGCCGTCTGGTTGATGGCGCCATCCATTGGCGTCTTGTCGTTTGAGCAGGATAGTAAGGTCGCCTCGTTGTTGGGGATGATCCCCATGAACCTTGTCCACCATAGTTTTTAGGATTCCTTCCGTAAGGCATGGCACAAACACCTTCAAATTTGATGCGAAGACCTAAGACAAATAAAATTCATTAGAGATTTTCAATGTTTATAAAGTCATACTTACTATGTTCGTTATCTTCACCATACGACTTTAAAGGTAGTTTTTATACCTGGTTTACACTTTTGATCACACTCAAGCTGGCACCGATTACTGTAAGTTCTCTCCTCACGTCCGTCGATTCCACAGAATGGAATGTATTGCTGAGGGCAAACGCAGTTTCCACATGATGACCTACTATTCTGCTGTTGTTGTTGCCACTGCGCTGATGAGGAGGAAGCCAGTGCCAATATGGCAAAAAGTGTGAATTGTATAACCATTATGAAAATTTTACAATTTAAACACGATGCAAAGTTGAGAAAAGATTGAGGGTTCTTTTAAAGTTGTGATTTATTTATATACTTTCGTCAAAGGCGAGAAGATAGAATAACTGCATTACATGCGATGCGATTTTTATCAAATATAACCACAGTTCTAACAAAAAAGCAATAACTAAACCACATATGAAATATTTTGCGTTTATTTTAAAAGATTTTCCATATACGTTAGCATTATGTCTCAGAAAGGAAAGATCCAAATGTTTTTTCCGGAATTGGAAACCGCACAGTACAGCATAAGGTATTGTCGTTACAAACGTTTTATCTCCTCTTTGAACGCCTTTGAGGTCGTTTTGGTCGGTCGCCTGGATTTAATAATTTTTCCCCATTCCACATTCCAGTACGCTCCCATTCCATTTTCTCGCTTGGTCTCTGGTACCGTTTCAGCTTGTATTTTCGCGTCATTCTACAAAAAGTAACAACAATTGTGGAAAATTTATGTAAAACGAAACAGGACATGGTTTTAAATCGTAAAGGCGATGGAAAATTTTTTACGTACCTATGCTTCACGGTAGGTTCAATCAAGTTTCTTTTCTGCAATGATTTAAACCTATCCAATGTCAAGTCCGCTATGCTATTCTTTGCGTCAGTCAGAAGAGTTCCACCCATTTCGTCACTCAGAAGAGGATCCGGCTTCAAAGGTTGATACTTATGCTTGCTCAAATGCAGTTGACCAAACTTTTCATGGTGGATCTTTTTGTCAATCTTCTTTTGCAGTTTCTCCTTGGATTCTTTCTCAGCCTGTGCAATTTCTTTCTTGAGGGACCTTATGCGGAAAATGTCTGCTTCTTTCTTGAGCTTATCTTTCCTGTCGCGCTGCTCCTTTTGTTGTTCGTTCAACTCTCTAGCCTTTCTTTTTTGCTGTCTTGTCTTTGGCTTGGGTCGTAGTAATCCATCTTTAGTATCTTCAGAGTCCGACTCTGGCTCTGATTTAATTTCTATTTCCTCTTTGACATCAACTCCTTCTTCGTCAGCATCTTCTTCTTTAACGCTTTTGGGGACAGCAGTTGCACGAATGAGTTTTTGCTCTCTCTTAATTTCTGATTTTGTAATTTCTACAACTTTCTTCAGAATATCTTGATGATCAACAAAAGATGGGTTGACTGAGAGGCCTGGATGAGGGGCTTCAATTGCTTTGAGCTCAGTAGTAGGCTTCTTGATTTTATGTAGGGAACGATTCCGCAACATATGTCGTTTTGTTTCGTCTGATAACCATTCATTTGTCAAGACTGATGCAACCGACTTGGCTGCAATGGAATGCACACGAGAAACAATAAGTTAATTTCTTATGACCACATTAAATTCATAATTAGGTTCTTTTTTGTTGTGAACTTACGATCTGGAGCAGACCATGGGTCCACAATTTCAGACTCGGATGTTGTTGAATCAGCAGCTTGAATTTTAACTTGGCCCTTCTTATAGCGACGAAGTTCATCCTTCAATTTCATATCCTTCGATTTCTTCTCTCCTGGTAATCTTGTACGATTCCTGTAAAACGTAAGAAAGATGTCAAATTATTATGATGACAATAACTTGTCATAATTACACTGAACAACTGAAGATTGAAAATATATGCCTTTTAATAACTGGGTCCTTCACAGCAGAATGTGGTTTCAAAATCTCAAAACACTTCAAACTAGAAAGGTCCACCAAAGGTCCCTCTTTATTGGCAGGTTTCCTAGCTCGCGTTGGTTTTGATGGCTTATCATTTGCCACCTTAAAAAAGGAATCCGACCCATCTTGATCAATCACAAACAACTGATCATCAGTCTTCTCCTTGATACCCAGACGTTCATCTTCACGCTGATCTTGCAAAAAATCGTCCAAGTCCGGATGCTGCAATTTCTTCCATGTGTCCTTCTTTGAGCGACCTGTAAATTAATAAAATAAAATATGGGTTTGGATTAGCACTAAAAACCCAAAATATTATACAAAATTGAGATATCTCATTAAAATTAATTAAACTGAGTACTACCTTTAGCAAACTTTTGCGCTTTCCCTTTTCCCATCTTGTCTCTTTTTGGCGTTCACACTTTAACTCACTTACCAATTATCTTTCAAAATCAAGTTTAATTGTTTTTGAAAATCAAGGTGCTCATCAAGCACATTACATGCACTCACAAGTTTACTCACAACTTCACAACACAACTTTCATGCAAGATCAAAACAACGTGGAGATGAACGAAATGACGGAACGCGCTAATCCATAGGAGCATAATGCGACAACAGCAACCAATGTGGCATACGTAAGAAGTGGAGTACCTCACCTCCTCACTAAAGAGAACAAAGACAAAAATGTGTATTTCTGTTGTTGCGAAATGAAATGAACACCACCTATCATTTAAAATGAAACCAGCAATAATCTTTACACGTGTGGCTAAATATCGAAGCTAATTGTAAGGCTTATGTTAAAAAGGGACAATTATTGTTGGTTGATACTACTAGAATTTATTACGGCACGTGTTTATTTTGACATCACAAAAATAAAATTTATTGAGTCGATCAGTCAGAATCTGAGGACATTCTAGATGATTTTTTTATGTTGAAATGACAGCAAAGCATTATTTAAAACTTGAGGAGATGCATGCCAAAACCAGTGATGATCAAAAGACCAACGGTACATAATGTGGTGGGAACAACGAATGGTGCAGATCCATCCATGTCATCTACGTCATCCGTCCCAGTATCATTTGCACGCTTACTACGTCCCCCAGCGCCCTTTCCAGCGACACATCTTTCGAATGGATAACCACTGAGGAAATTGACCAAAGACAAACCAAACCAGATAATCACTAATCCTAAATCAGTCATTTTATATGTCTGTCAAAAATTAGTTAAATCCAACTGAGGCTTACATGTCTTTACTGCATTTGCTTTTTGTAGGACAACCATTTCCTGCTTTTCCTTCTGGAAGGGAACCCAGCAATTCTTTATTGAGGAGGACATGACCGAAATTCTTGCACTGATCAAAGTCAAAGATGCCAACAGACTTGTATTCAGTCATGGGTAAAGGTGACTCGAGTACAAAGTATGCCTGTTTTGCAATCTTTTTATCCGGTATCAGTTTTGATCCTGCGCAATCTGCATTTTCCACTGAGAAAGCGTGATAGTCATCCTCACCGTTGATGTTCTCAGCAGCGTAGGTCGTTCCAATAAACCATGCATTTCTTCCTTTGCCATCATAAGATGAGATCTCGAACTCAACCGAGTGGGTGTTCAGAACTTTCACGCTTCCTTTGAGGTCATTTGAACAGCTCATAAGATTGCCAAAATCTACAGGGCCTTCCTCCTCAGCATCACCTTCCTCGGAAGGAGCAGCAGCTTCATCATCCGCTAAGATCTTCGGCAGGGACCCGAAGGCTATCAAAAGATAGACACACCATGCAACGATAAGAAAGAGCGTCCGGTTCAAACGATATTTTTTCGCCATCTTTATCCACCTTTGGTTATACGCTCTATCAGGGAAGCATGAAACCGGAAGTAATTTTGTTAAACTATTGATAAGAGTAATATATCTTTCTTTGATGGACTTTGTGACATTGGACATGGGGGTGGAGTGGGTATCCTCTTGATTGTACTATATTTAAATTCTGACATGCAAACACTCGCCTTGACGACACAGCGATTACAAAGAGATGTTTCACAAGCGTCAGGAGAAACTGTGTCGAACGCCAACTATTTTGTTTTAGGCTTTCCAGACATACTATGCAGTCAAATCAAAATTCTCACACAAAATTCTTCAACCTGGACTTGTCATGAGGGCGACTTTTGATTACTGATTACAAAATCATTTAATTTATTCAATTTTCTGACAATAAATCAACAATATTTTTCATACATCTTATTATCCGCATGTAGAATTCATTTTATTGTGGTTGGAATTAATGAAAATGCAAATTACAGGGAACAATAATCTTATCATTATTTAATTCTTAGAAAACCTATGTATGCCGAAGCTTCCTAACTTTCAACAAAGTTCATTCAGTGTTACAATGTATTTAAGTTCACTTCATTTCTTCAAATTCAATACAACCCCTCCCTCCCTACACCCTCCCCTTCCTAAAGCTAATCATAAATGAACCCCATTTGCATCCCCTTTAATTCTTCCATCATCCCGCCACCCGTGAAAACCAGTCTTCTCTCCTGCCTCATATTTCTTGAATTTTGGGAGCAACGATCACTGGATTACTCTCCCGCAGCTTGTTACGTCCTTCCGTCTTGTAATCGAAGGTGCACTCGTGAGCCTCCGGGTAACGATGTACGGAACAAAATGTTAGTCCACAGCGACACTGGTAACGACACGAAATGCCAACTTTCTTCTTACAAAATTGACACCTCACCGAACCCTTTTTGGCCGCGCTGGCCTTTCCGGAGGAACCTGAAATACAGACAAAAAAACACACTTTAACTTTCCATACATCAATTAGCAGAAGAACGACATGACCAATAACTTTGAATATAATCAAAAATCACTTAAAAAACCCACTTTGAACCATTGGAATGGGCTTATCAACACTTTCAACCTTAGCCCCAGATGATGATTGTGATTGTGAGTCTGAACCTGCTGATGACGAACTCTCCGAGTTTTTAACCTTCGTCATCTGTCGTCTTCCTTAAATTTCTTAATTCCTCTATTCCCCGTGATTACGGTTTCTGATCGGCCTACTCTCCACCTGACAGTCAACAACCAGCCATTCTCACAAATCAGGGCTAAGCGGAAAAATCTTTCACGGCGTTGCTTTCAATTAACACTAACCATTTTTAGATTTTCTACTTTAAATGAACTTTGGAAGCTATGAATCTTAAAGCCAGACACTGGAACAATTTTGATGACCTCTGATTTGGAGCCTAAAATACTAGAATGTGTATCTTCACAAACCTATCTACTCAATTATTACTGAAAGATATTTTTTAACGAGTAATAACACATTCGAAAATGTTCTCTCTCTTTCTTTAGCTGTTGTTGTCTATCGCAATTGTCTAATTGAACTCCGAAACGCCACGCCACACATGTGAAGCCAAACTTATTGCTCAAATCTTACAAATGTACAAACTGAATGACAAGAATAATCGTGTAAAGTGAAACGTATGCAAAGGGAGTTTTGTATTCTCAATTTAAACTACAAAAGTCAATTTGCATTTCTTTGCCGTATTTCAGTCCACGCTGTATTATGCCATACCTATGCAACATTCATGCAAGTTGCAATACACTATGTTCACCAGCAAAACCTTCGGTTCAATAAACTCGGTACTTGCGTGGAACCGCAATCAAAAATTATTAGCGTATTGTTCCCCAGTTATAATGCTAAATGCTAACTAACAGCTTTGGAAACAATAGAGCCCGACAAAAACGGTGACTCTCTCTGGGTTTTTTGCCAATGTCAAACAAAAGTAGTAGCGAATGCTGAAAACGTGATCTAGCGACCTTAATTTCGTCATAAAAATCGAGAAATGAAAGGAGACATTCCGCTATTGATTCTATTTTTGAATTGAATGCCATGTTATTTGAAATAATTTGAATGCTACAATTAAAAACGACTAACCTGGACGTGACGTAGACGATCTTCCTCCGTAGCCAATAGAAGTCGAGTACATTTTGGGATACACTTTATACGTTGGTCTAGCACCAGAACCGCGATTCCCTAGTCCGCTACTTGTAATTATAATCGTATCACAGATGCCTTCATCCTCATCAACTTGCTCGTCATCATTTTCCCTCATTGCGTAATAGGAGCCCTCATTATTACCACCTCCACTGCTACCGCTGCTGAAACGAGGATAAGCACCATTCATCTTGGTCAGCGAGCTGGATGACCGTCTGGAAATATTTGATGCGGTTGTAGCAACGGAAGTAGGATTGTTTCGATTTGCCCCAGATTCCGTCTCATGGTCACGGTTGACGAGAATCAGTCTTGGAATGTAACTACCCCCGCCTCCAGAAGATGCATCGTTGTTCACAGTAGTACGCTGGTTATTATGAAAAAGCTTTGTGATTGATGGTCTTGATGATGATAACACTGGAATCATGGACTTTCGTCTTAAAGTTGTTGTTTTTGACGTGTCATAATCCTCGTCATCAATTTCCTCCTTATCCAGACTTTTCGAGTTTCTTCCATTGGCCAGTCTCTTGAAACGGTTCATTACGACGGTTGGTATAAGATAGGGCGCGGCTTCGTTAAATGACCAGTCTTCGTCCAGTTGACATTTGGAGCATGGCTCCGTCCTGTTTCTCCTGTTGCAATATTCATATAATTAAAACCGTCTTGTCTACAAAAATTGATGGATAATTATATATGTACTATTCTTTTAACCACTTACTTCTGTTCATCCAACAAAATTGCCGTTTTTAGCTGCACATATCTCAACAACTGCTGCTCTGTATAGGGTGGTTGTCCCGGCTGGAATCCATGTCGATCCTTCCTCTTAGTCTGCAGATATATCTCCGCAATCAATCTATTCAACGACATTTTGCTCGAGTTTATCGATCTTAAACTTCTCCCTGCTCCTGCTGCACTTCTCCTCCTTGTCCCACCGACGCCCACTCCATTACTCCGATAACCCACAGCACCACCTCCATTCTTCATACCTAATAGTCTGGAACCCCCTCCATCCAAAATCTTTGGAAATTCCAACCCTCTCCTTGATTTTTCTATGACAGCTTCCTCCCCTTTCCCCCTCTCCTCAGCAGAGCCAATGATTTCTTCATAATCGTCATCCCCTCTGGTACCACTTCTGTCCCTCTTCTGTTGCGCCATCATACTCCTCACTTGTCTCATTTTCTCCAGGGTCACTGCGTTCTCCTTGATTTTATCGTGAACCAACTTGCTTTCCTCTTGATAGCGACTCCTCCTGTAGCTACTACTCATTGATGAATTCACACTCGTTTCCGTATTATAATTACTGCTGTTATTCTTCGTATGCCTTCCCAATCTTCCTACTCTCCCATTCATCAACTCCCCACTACGCCCAGTTTCTACATCCACTTCACCGAAACGATTATTTTTATGATTATAGTAACGACTATTACCATTCCTATTATTATTACCGCCATTAATCGACTCCTCCAACAACTGTCCAGTATTCTTTTGAATTATCAGAATCACTCCATCATCTCCCTGTACCACTAAAATGCTACCATCCTCCTCAGGCGCATACTTTGTTCCAACGTATCTTGTAGAAACGCGTGGACCATGACCATTTGGAGGTATGATTGTAGTCGTAGTTGGGCTGCATGCAGCATTGTTTGTTGAATCTATATCGATTATGATTTTTGCACGGCTATTACAAAATTCATCGTTGTTGCATTGCTGCTGACCCGTGTCCTCTTCCTCTTCATTCTGCTGCACCACTTTATTGAATAAACTTTTCATCCACTCTCGTTCGTCCAGTCTTGGTCGTTGATGATGATGATGGAGCAACTCCTCCTTACACTCCTGTTGACTTTCCACATGTCCATTTCTGTGCATGGTACTGCCGACAACATTGCTGTTTTTGTCAAGGTATGTGCTCGTGGTGAGGATTTTTGGGAGACGAAGTGAAGAGGAAGAAGATGATGATGAGTGCTTTTGTTGATTGTTACTAATGGAATGATTATTGTTATTGATATTATTATTGTAATTTCTCTTGATTGTTGGGGCAAGCTTGTACGATGGAGGGTCGCCGCCTCCACCTCCCATCAATTCAACGTTAGAATCAGATATTGTGGTAGTAGTGGGTGTTTTGAATGGAACTCCACTTGCCACATTGGTGACCAAAGTTAACTTTGAATTGCGATCAATGTTTAAATCCTGCACTGTGGCGTTATTGCTGCATCCTGTTGTGCTGTCCAGTAAAAGATTCTGGTCTGCTGGAGAAATGCCTTCTTGAAAGGCTATTCGAGTTTTTAGCACTTCCACAGTATCAGAAGGATGAATCATGATGTTGAATGTGTTTCCAGTGAGAGTGTTCACTTCAACTGCGAAACCTTCGTCAGGTTCCTCGTCGTCTTCAGGATCTCCATCTTCCCCTTCCTCCTCCTCGTCATCATACTCATCATCGTCGCCTTCTGCAATGGCATGGTCATCCTCACTGATATCCGAGTCGTAGTTGATTTCTTCGTTAGGCGATTCGTTCAGAGAAATCGAGGATGAGCTCCCTGGAAGTTTGCTATTATTGTTTATCGATGGAGGCATAACGGAATATGATGTCACTTATCACTTGACTATGAAAGCATGCACTTTTACTATGAATGTTTGAGTTTTCATGTGGAAATAATGCATATAACAGCACCACTACTCCTTCACACTTCCAACCCTAAAATGTAACTGTTGGTCGGGAACAAGAAGAAATAAATATTGCACAGCGACAACCGTCGTGGCATACCGTTTCTAAAATTTGGAACAGAGAAGGAATGAAAGACCTTGTAGCATATTTTTGCATATGTAAGCATGTATGATGAAGCCTATAAAGCGTTCAAATTAGATAGAGATAGTGACTGCCGCAGAGACAGGTAAGTGTCTGCTTTTGTACGTATTGACTATTGACTTAGCAGCTTTCAGCATAGTATTCTGATGGAGGAACTCTGACTACTCCATGGAGGAGCTTTGTGTTCCTCCAGCTCCTCCATGGAGATGCCCCGTCGGGCTCTTTGTCCACAGCCTAATTGACCAGTAGTGGTGGATGACAGGACAGGAAAAAAATATATGCAAAGGAGTGTATGCAAAACAGGCTTTCTTCTCTTATGCTTGGACTACACACAGGAAGGTTAAGGCACGTTACGGCGATAATAGACTAAGGTTAAATTGCTGAGGTGGGCCCAAGCCAGTTTATTGGTATGAATTTCACGGACATCATAAAATGACGATATCAGTATAATGAGTTTGTTTGTTTATATAACTCTGATATTTTATATTACAAGTTCAGCAGTAGTGGCAACGTAAACGTAATGTCCAGTCGTTCCAGCATTCCAGAGCACTGCCATACATAACCACAGAGAAGCATCAAAGGATTTATGACAATGTTTTTACCGGAGGAGTCGTAGGCGGAACTCTGTATGGAATAGCAGCGCGTGGAGGAATGCCCATGTAGTTTCATAGCGGCAGTCACACAAGCATTATACGGTCAATGTCAAAAACGAACCTTATGAATGTTAAATTAACGTTAATAATAGATTTGTTGATATATCTAGGGGACAGCTTTGTGCCAGAGGTAGACTAAATTGTTTTTATGCTGTGAGTTGTGATGACTCACTGGTTCGTATAGAGTATAGAGTTACGGTACGGGACATTTTCGTTTCAATTTCTCGGACATCGGAAGTTTGTATGGTGGACGAGGAGTCAAGAGCAAAATTTTAGCAGCTCAGCAAAATGTTTCGTCTATGAGTTATGCTTGCGTTGATAGTAAAAATTTGCTTGTGGAAATGCATAGGTAAAGGCCATGGGCCATTCCATGAAGCATTCCAGCATTTTATTCTTTTCTGGGAATTAGGCGAACTAGTTTATCTATCAGTTTTTGTTCACTTGAATCGAGTGGGTAGGCAGAAGGACAAGGATATATATAGGGAAAAACGGTTTTAGGTCAGGTTCATGATTCGAGTAAAATATTCAATAATGATTTGATGATCTTTGTGCCGAGTCGATATTCACATGATGCACAATGCTCAATAAGAATGATCATGATTGAAGATAATCAGGAGCTGCATTTTTACGCGTTTGCATTTTAAGCATAAAAGTATTCTATTTGTGCATTTTTCTGAACTGTCGATTACCTTCTTAGCACTGGAATTCATTAACTGACTAAACAGTCTGCAAATTATTAATGGGAAATGTATCAAGTACAAAAGTTGTAGTATATATCGCTTTTAAAATATTTAATTCTCTTTTCATAATATTCATAATTATGAGATACATAAAGTAGGAATTGGATATACAGTAAATAAATAGTGTGGAAACAGAGAAAGCTGTGAATAGTAAAGTAGCTAATTTAAACTTTCGAAAAGTCAAGGACATTGAATAGGAGCTTATTCGTTTTGTAGAAAATATCATAGTTCTTTTATACTTCATGCATATACCCCTATCGGATGTATACATTGTACATGGTAAGTTACACATTATGTAAATGCTTAATAAACTGTCTTCCAAGAAGTTGATAGACATATGGCATAGGATTGGCATTCTTGCTGGTTAATGTATGCACTATTTTTGGAAATTGTAGGATTATCCAGTTCTTCGTAGAAGCCATGTGTAGTTGCCCTCTGAGCAACTTCCAAAGTCAACCATGATGGGCTCCTCGGCAGAACTTTGAAAACAAGCAAAAATATGTCAAAAGCATCAATCAATATTATTAAAAATTAATTATGATGAGAGTCATATCATATCGTGCTTTACCGATACATACATATCATGATAAAAAAACGAGAAATACATATGTCTTTCTTTTACATGCACATGTCCTGTAATTGTAATTCTTGTCAGAATGCATCATCGCGAATTTAATATAACTCGACAGGGCTCTCAAAAATGTTAAACAAGCAGGTGTATTTTAGGCATGTATGCAGAGTAATAAATTCGCTAATGTGAGATATGAACACAATGGGAGTACTATACACAATAATACTATCAGAGTACTTGCAGACGTTGAGGGTAACCTGAGACTAAAAATGAACTGAGATAATTATTTTGATTATCGCCGCAGAATAGTAAATTGAAAATTCGATTACGGTGCATCATGCCAATCATTTATTTACTGCAAGTAATTTACTGCTAGCAATCTAAAAGCTCTAAATCGAATGTTTAAAAAGCTTGAACGAAGATACTTAAAGTAGTAATTTACTCACACAGTGACACTGTATATTGCTCATTTTGACCAATCACATTTTTCATCATCATGTCTTATCATATCCAATCAATCTTCTTATTTGTCTCCCTATTTATTTTGGATGTCTGTTTATTCTCAGTCTATATCCTTCTCTTTAAAAATCTTGCTTCAAAAATTTAAATAAAAAATTATCTAACTAATCTGTGTACATCAGTAAAGTCTTCAATTCTGAGCAATTACGTTTTGTCTGGATGGTATGTTAGTCCCTACTCCGCCTTCAAAATAAGCAAATAATCGATCATTGATTATTGTCGCTTGTACACTACTGCAAAGTACCAAAGACAATATTTTGATGACAGAGGAGGCAGCTTAATTAATGTTCGTTTTACTTTTTTCACGATGAAGCATATCATCGCGTGCAGTGCTGAAATGTAAAATGGAATGACGAGGTTGGAGTGGAAAATAGGATAAGTTGTTTATTCCAATATTTCAAGTGTATCCTCAAAGCATGTCGTTAATATGTCAATGGACGGTTGTTTTGCATTAATCAAGCTCTTGGTTATAATCACTCATGTGACAGAATAAAAAGTAAACAACAGCTGCATTAAAAAACTGTTTGGATTTGGATCAATAAGTGCATGTCATGTCCATCATACCTATTTGAATGTTCAATCAACTACTCCACGATATTCTGAGGTTAGAAATTGGCAATGGAAATGAAATGCAGAATATTATAATCTGGTATTGCACGTAATACGTGAATACGTCACTGTATGAATAGCCAACGGAATAGAGTTAAAATGCTTAATAATATTATGCACAAACCTCTGGTTCGCAACAACGCATAGACCCGTCTCTAGATTCAAGATTTTGTACAAGTTTGGTTGACTCAGAGTTTCAAAAGAGTACAGCCTTCCTCTATCCCGGGAAGAGCCTTCAGGATAATAAATACTTATAGGGTTCTTTCCAACCATTCCATTTGACAGGGCTACTTGATTTGTACCTAAAGAAAAGCAAACACAAAGAAATGGAAAAAAATAAAATTGTTCAATTCAATATGGAAGGTGTGGTTGAATTCGTGAATGGATGGGAAGTCTAATAATTGGTTGCTTTATGGAAATAGAGGAAGCTATAATTTGATGAGAATGGAGTCTTTTATGAAGAATATGCATGTTCCATACACATTTACACATACCATAAAATGAGGTGCCCCACTTTTGATCCCGTCCATTAGTGTATGGCTCTAGTGTTACAGTGCCCAAGCGCTCTCCAGCAACAGGTGGATTGGCTTGCATGGCCTGGATTATCAAAACTTATGATGCATAAATATTTCGGGGAAATCAATTTTGTTTAGGAAATGCATGAAATAAAAAATAGGACTTTCGTGGGAATGGGGTGAGACGAAGAGGAATCGAGGGTATATATATCTTATTTTATGAAATGATGAACACGAATGGCCAAAAAAATAATCGATAAAGTAAACAAATTTTTATAAGAATTCCATCGTGAAGCTCCTTAGTTGTAATAATAATGAATAATAGCAAGACAAACCAGGTCAAGGGAGAATCCTGTGTTATGCATTGAGTATCCAGCCCCGTCGACAATTCCTCCAAAGTTGTTAAGAAGGGAACTCTGGCCTCTTATTATTGCGGGAATGTTGGGAGGCAAGTATACTAGTGGTGTTGCCCATGTTAAGGGAACTAAGCACGAAATTAGCATAAGATGATAAAGTAGTTTCATTTCAAATAATTTGTAAAACCCGTCTCAAGTAACTTTTAATTATAGTTGTTCTGGCTGAATCAAGGAAAGAACGAGGAGTGTTGTGTGCTTGACAATCGAGAGAAAATCTACATGTAACATCAATTCAGGTTTCGCTCGTTAGTTTTCCTGGATTTTTTAAAACAATTATGGCATCATCAATGACACAAATTTTTTCATCATGACCTAAAAAGGGCGATTGCAATCGGGGTTATCATACTTCAAACATTCATTGTTCAACAAGGAGATCATGTAGTAATGCTATCAGCAATATTTCCAAAACAATAATGCAAAAATTCATGCTGAAAGTGCACTTTATAAGTTCAAAGATCTTTATTTGATGTTACTTGAATGCATTATTAGCCCATGATCTTTCTGCGATTCCAGGTACGCACTGAACATGGAATTGGCATAAATTGTGCGTAGCATAAATTGGAAACATTAATATTGGCTACCAACAACCAAGTAATAACTGAACAACAATTTTACCGAGTTATTATTTCGTAAATTCCAGATAGTAGAAATGACCTTCGCTTATCTCTGAGATAAAAATGCGTAGGAACAAGACATTGTATCATGCTTTCAATGATTGTAAAATAGCTTCTATTTATAATAGTGACATGTGACATTGGGAAGTGAAGAAGAAGCAAACTCGTATTATCTAAGTAGATTTTTAAGCATGAAGTGGCGAAATAAAGTTAATCTTCTTTTAACACTTTCCTCTCTCCTGACCACTGCCACCTTTCCTTAAGAGAATAAATCTCTCACCGTTACACCTATTTCGTTATATAGAAATAGAATATTATCAAATAAAATAATCTAAAACGTGATTGCGCAATATCAAAGGGTTTTTTAAATCTCTAAAAACATGAAAAATATACATACAGATATTTGGTTTTGTGTCTGGTTGGGTTTTTGGGTATGTTGCCCCTATAAGCTTTGCACTAAAAGATGGTCAATGTCTTTCTTTGCATACTTTATCTAAAGCATGCATCCATGTGCGTGTGCATTCTTCAATCCCTCATGTACTATCAGAATGTGTTGGTGACAGAAATTCGATGAGATTATTTTCTAGAACTAATAACAAGTTGACGTCCCATTTTAAGCTTCCACTTCTACTACGTAAAGTCATTCATATTACGTGATTTGATTCACATTTTTCCACATGCATGACTTGTCCAATTAAGATTGATTGGCAAATACAGATTTTAATCCATTCTTGAACAGACAGATAACCATACAAATGCAAAATATCATCTTACAGAATGCATTCAATAACAGGCTTCTCAAATACGTTGTTCAACCCTTTTTACCTAGCTGATTGATACGTAGCTGGTGACTCTGTCGATTCCATTGTTGGTTTTTTAGTTCCTGTTGGCAGCTTATCCGAAATACATAGACAAAAATTTTATAAGTACCTGCGGTTATATAACTTTGTTAACCAGTCTCTTATATAACAAACCAGAATAATGGACCCCACCACGCACAAAAAGTTGGAAACACGTTACCAAACAATATAATCGACAAAGATGCTCGTAGCACACAAATGTGTACGCATTACTTGGCATGCCATTCAAATGCAGTGTTAATATGATTTTTTATGATAAATCATGAACCATCTTCTCCATGCTAAATTTTCAAGGAGGAAACTTGTTATTTGGTACTTTTTAAAATGATAATATAGTTTTGAGGATGAAGCCATTGAAGCATTAGGTTCTACAGAGAGTCAGACATCATACTATGTAGGCAATAATAATCACATCATATTATTAGTGTGCAGCATGTTTTGAGAAATCCATGACCAAAAAGTTAATCTCCTTTTGTATACAGCTGGTCTGTTCCAGTCTTCCAGTTTGTTCATTGGCCAGACTTTTTGTTGAACAAATACAGAAATGCTCATCAGTCTTGTCTTAACTGGCGATGCCAGAAAATCACAGTGACTGACTACCATATAAAATAACCTACTAAAAGTGCCATATTAGACTAACTTCATAGTAAATGTGCCTGGTAATTTCACTAGTTAAAGCAATAGCGCTACAACTGCCACTAATATATTTTTCATAAAAAACTGTCTGTGCCAAGCTATCGGTTTTGAATAGAAGCTAGCAAAAATGTTATATCCGTCAAAATCATCACCGTTGGTGTTCTACGTAAACGGGAATAAGGTAAAATCAAATTTGAAGTCATGCATAAAAATTGCATATTCGCACCCTGGAAAAATGTTAACATAATAATATTATCAACTTAATGTATTATTGATAAATGAATTTAAACACAGTATTCGTAATTGACTGACTTCGTCGAAGATATAAAATGTTTTAACTCAACCGTAATTGACAGTTTATAAAGATGGTTCCAATAGGTAGGAGTGGGTAAAATCCACTAGCACCAATTGGAACCACTGACGTTTACTTTGTCAAATAAAAAGAGTCAATTCATAAATGATGAAGTTGATTTTCCTTAATTTAATGCATGTTTTTAAATAGGTCGTAGATGAGCACGTCAATCCAGAATGGACACTGCTAACTTATCTTAGAAATAAGTGTAAGAACTCATTCAAGTTCAGAACTTTTATTGCATTATTTGCTCATACATGGCTCTGTCTGCATCTCATTTTAAACTTGATACGAATTAATGCCCAAATCTGGAACGTTTTTCAAAAACAAATTTATATGAACTTTTTCCTACTATGAACTACAAAATTAATATCGCAGAAAGATTCCCCAAGTGTAATATGAAGAAAGCAGACATGGGCTTTAAAAAACTATGATTCATGCATTAATATAGTAATTTCTGCTGCATTTTAATCTCTCTGCAGTAAGACTTCCTGGTACAAAATTAGGATGCGCGGAAGGTGGGTGTGGAGCGTGCACCGTTATGGTGCAGAGGTTTGATAGGGATAAAAAGAAAATTGTGTAAGTACTATCATAGAAATACTGTTGTATTACAGGATTTTATTTAAATATTAGAATTGGTATATTTAAAGTTAACCATGTTTACATAAACCCGTTTTAGAAACTCGGCAGTGAACGCTTGCCTCACACCAGTGTGTGCGATGCATGGCCTTTCTGTTGTAACTGTAGAAGGTATTGGGAGCGTTGCCAAAGGTCTCCATCCAGTTCAAGAAAGAATAGCCAAAAGTCACGGTTCCCAATGCGGATTTTGCACACCCGGCATAGTCATGTCAATGTATACGCTTATTCGCAACAAAAATGTGCCTTCCATGGACGATGTGGAAGTAGCATTCCAAGGAAATCTCTGTCGCTGTACTGGCTATCGTCCTATTATTGAAGGCTTCAAAACATTGACACTTGAAGGGGGCGCTGCAGGATGTTGTGGAGGAGCTAAAATGAATGGAGGTTGCTGCATGGCGCAAAATGGCTCAGCAAATGGCTGTCCAAATGGCAATGCCAATGGGGAATCTGAACCAAGCTCTGATGCTGTCCAACTATTTGACCCTTCATCATTTAAGCGTTATGACCCCGAGTCCGAACCGATATTTCCTCCAGAGTTGCAACTCACGGATGCATATGACACCCAATTATTGGTCTTTACTGGCGACCATGTCTCATGGTATCGTCCAACAAAACTAGAACACTTGCTGGAGTTGAAGGCAACATACCCCTACGCCAAACTAGTCGTAGGGAACACTGAAATCGGTGTAGAAGTAAAATTCAAAAATTGTCATTATCCCGTCATTATTCAACCAAACCGTGTCCCTGAGCTTGTTGAGATTAAAGTAGAGCCCAAGGGAGTCCGATTTGGAGCTGCTGTAACGCTTTCCCAAATCGAGGAAGTTCTTAGGGAACAAATTGCGAGTAAGCCAGCCCACAAAACGAGGGTATTTCGGGCAATCGTAGAAATGCTGAGATGGTTTGCAGGAAAGCAAATCAGGAACGCATCTGCCGTTGGAGGAAACATTATAACAGGAAGTCCCATATCAGATTTGAATCCCATTTTTATGGCAGCAAGATGCGAGTTGGTACTGCAAAGCAAAGATGAGAAGCGTGCGGTTTTGATGGACGACACCTTTTTCACCGGATACCGGAAAAATATTTTGAATTCTGAAGAAATCCTACGTTCCATTCTCATCCCATACACTAGAGAGGATGAACACTTTTTCGCTTATAAACAGGCTAAAAGACGGGATGACGATATTGCCATTGTCAATGCCGGAATGCGCGTTCATTTTTCCGTTGGTACAAATGTCATCAAGCACATAAATCTCGCCTTTGGAGGGATGGCACCCACCACAGTTATGGCCAGAACTACAGCACAATCCCTGATAGGACTCCAGTGGAAT